>VOQJ01042242.1:0-15018 GCA_015052665.1 Apistogramma diplotaenia | reverse complement strand
TCACATAAATCTATGCAGGAGTGGACATCGCAGCAAATTAACCCGAGGTTCAACTAATGCACAGAACCTTGTTTGGCAAAAACCAAACAAAGTACATCAGCAGAGGGGGTGATGATTTGGGTTTGTTTTGCAGCCGCAGGCACTGAGTCAGTCATGAATTCTTCTGTCAAATGAGAGGCCAGCTGTCGAAACAGCTAAAGCTCAGCTGAAAGTTCAGTTTAATGATATCTGACTGCAGATAATCAAGGTCAGAGGGAATACTGACTGTTAGTGGGGTTTTTTTAATAAAGTAAGAAAAATAAAATTCTCTTGAAATTAATGTCCAACTCCAGCATAACATACAAACCTCTTGAATAGCAGGGCTTCCTTGTTAGTGATGAGGTTTTTCAAGTAGCCTCCCTTGGCATGGTTGATTCTGGTGTCACAGCTGAGCATCTTGGGCTTGTAGCAGTACCACGGCTCGCCTGTGTAAAGGTCTGTGTAGTTGCAAAGAGGCTGCCGCTCAGGGGGCAAGCACATGTTGCACACAGTAGTTTCTGACAAAAGGCCTAAACGGAACATACTCTTAAAAAACACACGATCGGGCCGTTCCTCCCTCAGCCGTCGCAGGACAGCAACAGCCTCACTTGAGTGCACCAGCATGATTTCAACCTGTGCAGAGCCCACCCAGAGGAGGGGGAACAGGGCAGAGTAAAATCCATTTTTATGGTCAACTACACGCCCAACCACAGCCGCTCCGAGCTCTGGAGAGTGCAGCCTGGCCAGAAGGAAATCCCCGCCATAGCTCTTAGGACGACCCTGGAAGTCGTGCATTTGGACGAGGGCTTCTAGCTCGTCGCCCACGTGCCACTCCCTTCCTTCTTTAGTGGGCAGTATTGTGAACAGACTGTGCACAGGGTCGCTCGTTTGCCTCAGGTTGGGTGGTGCAGAGTGAGGCAGAGGGCTGGGCCAGGCGATAGAGTCCAACAGGTATCGCTCTTCAAGTTCATCGTCAGGAGAGGGTTTCTGGCCCAGATGGGCACAGAAGGTATGGTTGTGATAATGAGTAGGGACGTTCAAGGATGAATGGACCCTGCTCTGCAGCTGGTAGAAGGCTGAAATTGCTTGGCAGTTCCAGTTCTGAAAAGAAGGAAGGTAACTAAATTAATTATAGAAGTTAGTACTGCATTGTTGAATACTGCACCAATAATTCAATGTGACTTGGAGGAGAATTGCACAAATGCAAAGTCAAAGCTCTAGAATTATGGGAAATCTGCCTCTGCCTGTGAAAATAGTTTTAGGCTGACAATTAGGACTGAGAAAAGCAGCTCAGGGCTAGAGGCTGGACACTTAGTGACAAAAGTCTTTTGCACAAAATACAAAAAGCTAATGTGCAGTTTCTCCACCCTGCATAGTCTCGAGACAAAATGACAAACATCAGCAATGAAACCGGCTTTTGGTCTCGTTAGCTAATTTCTTAGCAACTGCATTCTTATGTTTATGTGGGGTTTGGTTTTTTTTATAACTCACCCATATGGATTTTGTTAAGGCTTAATTAAAGTTAGGGGTGTGGCTGCTGTGGTGAAGGCTGTCATATTTGCTGACCCACATGCAGACTCTAGAGACAAGCGAAAACTCAAAACAGGCAGCTTAATTGGCACAGTCACTCAAGGAATATACGCAGGGATAGGCTTTTACAGGGCAGATCATCCAGGAAATAAGGAATCTTCAGAAAGCCAGAAACAGCACACTGTCAAGAGGGGCAACTCGACCAAGAGGAAGAAGACAACGCAAAACTTATATATACAAACAATATATACACAAGGTAACGCAGGAAGTGGAAACAGGAATTACAGTAATAAACAGTGATCAGCCTGGAGTCCGGCAAGCTTAATGCTTCTCTTAACTTTTTAATCTAGAGTGACTGAGACCCTTGAACATATTTATCTCCACTATATGGATGAAAGTATTAGTGCACACCTCTTAATATCTGAACTCAGGCGTCTTCAGTCCCATTGCAACAGGCTTAATAAGTGGTATTTTTGCAAAGCAAAAGTGTTTAGGAACTACAGCAGTATACAGTGACAGGCCACATATGGTTACAGAGCTGGGCCACAGGGTACAGTATAGTGTGTAAAAGTCACAGATGGGTTCAAGAGCTGCAGAGCTCCACAACTCCTCTGGTCTTAACATCAGCACAAACACTGTGCACCGTGAGCTTCATGGTGTGGGTTTCCATGTGTGAGCTACTCCTGCGATGCATAGATGCCCCACCACATTTTTCAATAGGGTTTCTGTTTTATGAGTTACTCTAGTGCCTTTTTCACGTATTCCTATTCACTTGCATCTACACAGAAAAACACTGATTTTGAGTTTACTGAGAAAAAGTCTAAGTTTAAAACCACCAGTAGTTTCACTTCTCACCTCTACAGTGTGAATGTTGCGCAGCAGGAAGATGATGCCAGACAGTGCGAGGAAAAGGAAAATCGGGGCATATTTGGACAGATTTCGGCACATGGTGACCCTTTTTATCTCCCATGATCACACTCTGCTGTCACCAGGGCGATGATGACATCATTTCATCCATGGCTACTGTCAAGAAGAAAACAGAAACATTAAAAAAAAACAAAAAAACCCTGCTTCTTGCACTGGCTGTTGAAAATAATACTGATTGCCTTCTGTGTGTGCACAGATTTCAGGAAACAGAAGTGTACATTAGTGTCAGTTTGGGTAGCAGCTGTTTTTCAGGTCTGACTTCCTTTGTAGAGCAAATAAGGAAACAAAGGAAGGAAAGAAAACCAACGGTCTGATGAGTGTGTTTGAAAAAAAAAAAACAACCCACCAACACCGGAAGCATCGGGTTTATTCAAAAAACATAAATCACGTAGCTGAATATGACTGAAAATGTGTAGCAAAAGTCAAACAGTGAGGTGAAAAACTGGGTGACTTGTTTTGACTTGTCTATATTTTCAGTGCTTTCCGCGCTTAATTACACATTTACAAGCCTGATGACACACACACGCACACACACACACATGCACAGATCTGAACGTGCACACGGGGATTTCAATAATACCACAATCTCCACACTACGGGCAGTTTCATGCAAACTCACTATTCAAACTGCTTGTGTGGTTCGCCCAGTCAAAAACCCATTTTAAATACACCCACCAGGCATTTCATCGGTGCAGCTATACAATCTAATACAACTCTGTAGAACAGCTGTTTATGTTTAGTAAATTATATATTATATACAGTGTCCCTGGTACCAAGGCCTCTATTGTTGTCTTAAAGCGTATGTGCAGTAAGTACAGTGAAATTACAGAGTACACTTGTGTTGATTTTTCTCCATTTTAATTGCTAAAGCAGTGTTTTCTCAACATACTTTTGAGGTTCGCCTGCCTACTTAAAACGTGCATCTAATAAATAAATATATAAATAATGGATGAGTAGTAAACTGGCCCATATCGTGGTTATTACTCTGTTTGGTCTAAATACAGTAACACATTTCTGCGCTGACAGGAACAGATCACGCAGCGATAACGTGTCCTTTCTGTCGGCATTCAGAGGCTCGTGCAGATAAATGATAACGATGAGGAGGCACACGGGGAGAGCGACGAAGCTCATCTCCATCTTGAGAGATTTCCGCGGGTCAGACTTATTATTCCTAACGGGCGGTCAGCTGCTTCTGTCACATGAACGCCTGCAACGACGCCAGCAACGCCGACAACAAAGAAACGGCGGACATCACCGAGCACATCTGGAACATCATTTTTTTTACAGACAGCTCATCGTTAGCTGATTTTTTCCGAGTGTACTTACAGACCAACAGCGTGTCCGATCTTTGAAGCAGATGGATGGCGGGGACTGCGGAGGTTGGCTGGCCGCAGCAGAGGTCTGTGGGCCCGGGTTTGAAAGCAACAAAAGGCGTTCTGGAAATCTTGGGGAAACTCCTTTTTGCTAATCATGGTTGGGGGGGAAATAATGTAGGGTGGATGTGTTTTCAGTGCTATTGCGTCCCCAGGTGGTCAGTCATTTCAAAATGCAGAGCCATTCCATATACTTGAACTGTATTTCCATAATAATAATAACGATAATAGTAAAATTAAATGAAGAAGACGAATCGTTGTTGTGATGCATGAAAAGGTCAGCCTTTCCTCTGATTATTCCAGTGACCCAGCTGTCAGTATCCATCCATGTTCTTCCGCTTAAGGGAAATGCCACAGAGGTCTTCATATCTTCACCTTTATGTCCATAACTGAACAATTCTTTATTTACTGAAAAAAGTCTTGAAAATTTGTAGCACCTTAATATAAAACTGGAGCCAAACTAGGAGACACAAAGCTAAGATGGTTTGGACATGTGCGGAGGAGGAATAGTGGATTGATTTATGCAAAGGATGTTGAAGATGGAGCTCCCTTTGTATTCTGTTTCATTCAGATTTCTGTTTGTTGTGGTCCTTCTCTGTGTTTACTTCCCTCTCCCATAGCTTTAGAGTTTAGTCCTTCCTGTGTTTTCCCTTACTGTCCTTCCCTTGGCTTGTGTCTGTCTTCCCCGTGTTGTCAGCCTGTGTTCAAGTAGGTGTATGTTTAGATTCCCAGTGTCCGGTTTCCGTGTGTTGAGCCTGCGTGTGCGTCATGGTTGGTCACTTCCTGTTTTATTTTGACAGTCTTGTGTTCCCTGTGCTTTATGTTTAGCTTTGCTTCCTCTATTAGTTTATTTGTTTCACTGCTGCTTCCACTCGCCCTGATTTCGTTCGGTGTATTTAAGCCTTCAGTTTTTTCAGTTATTTGTTGCCTCGTCGTCGGAGTTTTCCCCTTAGCAGTGTGTTTCCCTTGTTTAGTGTTGCCTTTTGTTTAGCCTAAGATTCTGTTTGTTGTTTTTGTAACTTTAAGTCTTTAGTAGTGATGACAAAAGCAGGTTTTCTGAAGCTCTGAAGCTTTTTGAACGATTGTTTCAAAAATTTGGTTCGCTACTCGACGTTTCATTCAGTACTCTTGGGTGACATCTACTGGCCACAATGGTTTTTGTATCGTCAAATGAAGCCCTGCGGATGTGACGCACCTTTCATGTGAATAACACGTCTTAAATTGTGTTGGGGACAATTCCTCAAATGACCTGCAATCCAACTGTGTTTTATGTATTTGTTCTTTGTATCCTATATTTATAAATGATCTGCCTGAGTAATTCCATCAATATAATGAAGAGCTGGAAGAGTTTGTTGCCATGGAATTTTGTTATGTTTTTATGAAGATCATATTACTGAACTTGTGCTGTATTCTGTACCCCTGGTTTTCCCTGTCCCTGACTGCTTTCTCTGCCATCTACTATTGTAGTCAGTGTCTTTTTCTTATTGAAAATCTTAAAAAAAAGAAGATTACTGGAACAAAGCAGGACATGAGCCTTGTGGTTACAGACTCTGTTCTGACAATTTGTCAAATCAGAAATAAATAGAGCTGTACTCCCCAAGTTTATTCCAGGATCCCCGTGTTGTCTCACTGGGATGCTTAATGGAATTCAAACACGGTTAATAAAATTGGTCTCACCCGTGCTGCTTCTGCCATGACAAAATAAGACATTACTGGTTCTTCTAATATGAAGCTATTTTTAAATTTGCCATGCAACCATCCATTTTCTTCCACTCATCCTCTTTCAGGGCCATTCCTTACAAACAGCAAGTTATTTATTAAACAACTAACACAATAAAAGATGTGAATGAATTTAAAATTTAGAAAATTATAACTGCAGATTTATTTACATTTTCACAACATCGGGATGCTACGACATTTTTCTGTTGATCATCAGTTAATGCTGACCTATCGTTACTACAGAGCAGGCCAACCACTCACAATAGTTGGTACAACAGATATATAGTAGTGCATTTCTTTAACACATCAACTCCTGTTTTTAGATACTGTAGAAGTGAGTAACAGTTCACATCTGTTTAAATGAGGCAGAGGCAGGCACCTCTTAACTGCTTTCACATCGCTGATGCCTTCTTAAGTTACATCACATTCAGTGTCTTTACAGAAAGAAAAAATGTTCATTAATAAAAGCATGGATCCAAGTGGTGAATTATATATTAAAAAACACTAGAGCTACATTCACTGTAAGGTATTTGCTTCTAACTGGTTTTAGAGCTCAGAGCACTGTTATACGAGTCCTGGATTATTAATCGAGATAAGTGCAGAGGGAGATTTGTATATAAACTTACACTCAGTGCTAATTACCACACGTTCAGTCAGTGGTTCTGTACAGGTGTCTATCAGGTGAGGACTCTCAGGCTGAGCCAGGAGCTGCTTCTGCTACCTTCTCTGCGGGAGAGCTGGTCTGCGCCGCCCTGCTGGGTGATGCTGGCGAGGACGGCTGTGGTGTTTCTGTTCTATCGCTAACTGCCTCCTCTGCCTCTTCCTCCCTCTGCTGTACAGAGGACAGATATTGCT
Organism: Apistogramma diplotaenia; assembly: GCA_015052665.1. Lineage (NCBI taxonomy): Eukaryota > Metazoa > Chordata > Actinopteri > Cichliformes > Cichlidae > Apistogramma > Apistogramma diplotaenia. The sequence goes on along the minus strand of VOQJ01042242.1, from coordinate 8,596 downwards.
CCAGGAGGCTGCAGTCTGCGCTGCCCACTCCATCACTACCATTAGCAAAGCCACTACGAACGGGGCCGACTGCTCGCACCGTTTTCAGAGAGTCTGCCGTCCCGCTGCTCAGGAGGCTGTCCTCTTGCGCTTCCTGCTGGTCGCTAGTTGACGGAAAGCCAGAGTCTGGGAAGGAGACGTCTGTGCTGGGTGGGTTGGTGGTGCTGGAAGCAATGGGTGGGGCAGCCTTGCAAAGTCTGGGAGATGAGATCTGAGCAGGGGTGGTGACATGAGTAACGGCTGCTAGCTGCTGCTCCACACACTGCTTCCACTGCTGCATAGCCTGGAACTACATGCAAATCACACCAAGTGGAAACCGTGAAGTTTTGGACAAATTTCTTGAAACGACATTACACTTAACAGAAATGATAAACAGAAACTTCTACTGCTGACCTCTTTCCACAGAAACCTCACAGCTTCCTCCTGAACGAGCCTCTGCAGCCTCTCTTCCTCACACTGCCTCTGCACACTGAAAACACACCAGATTTCCTCTCATCAGTTAAAATACATGCAATACAGAAAGAGTGCTGTTTGTCAGTCACTTACTGATCCAGCTTTTCAGACAGGAAAAGGATGTGTTCCTGCATCCTGCGCAGACGGATTTCACTGCGCACCTCTCTGGCCATGGGGTGACAGCATCGTGTGTAATGCCCCCTCCACCAAGACTGGATTTTAATCACAGCTCTGTCCGCTTCCATTCCACTTAATTTACTGTCAACTTCTTCCTGCTTCGAGGCTTCTTTCACCTCAGTTTGACCAAAATCACTTTCAGGGTCATTTTGTGGAGTGCTAACGCTGACTCCCAGCAATCCAGTAGATGTTGTAGCTATGGCAGGAATAACCTCTTCTCCTTTGAGAATCTTCCTCTCGTCCTGCACCGCTGAGGATGAATGTTGTGGCTTGTTGGTGTTTTGCTTTTTGGACTGTGCTGGGTGCTTGGGTGCCAGTGAATCAGGCTCAAATGTCTCAGTCTCGTCCTCGCTGTCAGAGTGGGTCGATCGTGGCTCCAGATCGGAGGTGAAGGGGATGAAGGTGGACTCTGAAGAAAGCATGCTGCTGTTGAGTTTGTCCTCATCCATCTGCACATCCTCCAAATAAATGTGCTCCTCACCGAGCCTCGGGCGGCATACTACAGGCAGCGAGGGATTGGAATCAGAGCTCATCCAGGTGTTAAACCGGACAACTGGCTCTACAGGAGAGCAAACAAAACAAAGAGTGGCATTACAACTAAAATCAAATGCATGATGCCCACTATAACTGCACCACAGAACGAGAAAGCAGCCTTTTTTACCTGTCTCCTGGACTGATGGAACAGCTGGTCCAGGTCCAGTGATTTTCACCTCTCCGGCTCCACCGTGTGGAACTGTATGTGAAGGACTGTGCCTCTCCACATCGAGCTGAGTTGGACGAGGAGGACTCGGGCAGCCTCCTCGTGTCTCCTCAAGCAGTTGTTTCTGATGAAATCTGAGACAGTTAGGAAGGATTAAAAATGATGTATAGTGCCTATGACCGAAAAGTGGACACTGGATCATTATTTATTTGCAGTTTATGTGTTATTGGATAAAGATTTCTACCTCTGCTTACTGAGGATCTTCTCCAATTTAGCATCTTCTGCTGTCTCCAGGGCAGGTGATGCGGTCAGAGGGCAAACAGTGGCCAGGTACTGAACCAGCTGAACATGCTGTCCTGGTCGATACGAGCGACCTTTGCCCTGACTGTAGAGCCACTCGGCTTTCAGACTGTAAATGTGACAATAACACACAGCAAAACTGGACAGTCAATCATTCCGATACCTTTATACTGATGATATCGAGCGTGGGGAATGTACACACCCCTCTTTCTGTGTTACTACATAGCCATCCAGGACCTTCAGGCTCAGGCACCAACTCATGACATAGGGTCGATAGTCAAAATCTGGCAGTGATGGGGTTGCCATAACGCAAGGGTTGCTCATAATGGACAGCTGCTCCAGTTCATGAAGTGGCGCCAAGTAAGACACCTGGAATAATCAGATTAAAGTCAGTCTTAGTAATAATAGGTCATTTAAAGATAATGAGTACTGCTATATTGAATTAGGGAGAAAATAATTACTTCATTAAGATCCCTGATCTCATTTTCTGCCAGCGAGAAAATGGACAATTGTGCAGGAAGGTGAGCAGGAACAGTTCGAAGTGTTGTAATGCTGTTTCCGTGGAGTAAAAGAGTCTGCAAAGTTGGTAATGAATCAGTGAAGACACTGTCAAGAAAACTAACAATACCATCATTAAAGAGCTAGTTAGTGCATGTATTCAGAGGCCTCAGCACACTGACCTTTAATGCCACCAGTTTGGTCAGATCACTAAGGGTAGATATGTTATTGTCTGACAGATCCAAATGTTGAAGGGAGGCACAACTGTTAAGTTGCTCAATGACCTGTGTGAAGCATTGCACAGTCGATTAAACTTTTGTCACGACACATGAACTGAATTTACTCTCAAATGAATTACAGAATCTATGTAAAGTACGTTAAAATATCTCCTCTCCCCACCTTAATATTGTTGCCAGAGAGGTTGAGCCATTTTAGGTGAGGCAAATCTCTCAGACCCTCAATGTAGCCTATACTGTTATTGGGAAGATTTAGGACTCTCAGCTCTGTCAGTCGAGACACGCCCATCATTCTCACCAGACGATTACTGGCTACGGACAGCTAAAGTGGAAGAAAACCCAGCAAACTGTAAGCTGGTGTGTTGTATTTGGGCTATGTAAACTATGTAAATAAAGTTAAACTGAAGGCTTCATTACCTGCTGAATTCCTGGGCTCCTTTCTAGGTGGTCCAGCTTCATGATGTTGTTCCGGTCCAGGATGAGAGTGTGAGTGTCCTCAGAACAAGTGAAATTGGAATCCAGTTTCTGCATACCCCGGGCTGAAAGATCCACCACAGGTCCTGGCAGGATAAAGAGGTTGAACAGAGAGAAAAACCACAACAGCTGTCTTTGTTTTCATTTCCAAAACTACAATACAATATAGGATGTGAAATCAGCCAAGTGCACAATAGGTACTCATAGCTCAAAAGCATCAGGGTTATTCTTGAACGTGAACCTGCAATAAGTTTAGTAAAGCGCCTCTGCTGTACTGCACTTGAGAGTAGTCATGGGTCATTTATGGGTAAAGCATCACTACAATTATAGATTAAGGGTGGATACAGATCTGCAATAGCTGCAGCTCATGCAACAAAATTGATTATGCTAGCTCCAGTATTTGGCCTACATTGATTTGAAATATGCTGTCTATGAATACTTGAAGGCTTAATACCAGATTATCATTTGAAGACTACCAAGATCGGGGAACATTCAACACACTGTCCAATACCCATTTCGTCCCAGTCTGCCAGCACGTGCAGAACCTAAACCCGCTCGAGACAAACTGGTCTGATGTTTATGCCTTGGGGAAACTTCGCTAAAACACAATTTGCCAGAAAAGGACTGACACGGGATGTTTTAATGTCCGTGTAAGGTGAACTAGCTAATGGCATCACTCTGTAGTGCTCTCCCGTTAATGAAAGCCGGTGATAACCACTTCGCATCAGCTGCCTTTCAAACGAACACAAATATGTTTGACCAAAACAACCGGCCGACTACTTACCAGCATTTCTATCAAACTGTAAATCTGATACACCCATCCCGCCGACCCGGACCACAGCTAACGTTAGCTGCTGTATACTGTAATGGGAAAGACAAGTAGCGTCTGTGGGTTGTCAAACTGCGTACACAAGGGTTTTTGGGAATTGTAGTTCACAAAGGCTCTCTCGCTCCTTAGAACCTTGTGTCTATGAAACCCGAAAAGACTACAATTATCCCAGAGCGCGCTGATGTTGATGAAACGCGCCAGCCAGGTTTGAGTGAAGAATCAAGAAGCGAGACAGTAACGTCAACGATAATATATATAAAAAAAACATCCCTGGAGTGACCCTAGCTATCTTTTATTTAATTTTTCGAGTCTTTCTTGCTTTTCTTATTATGAGCATTGCTGATTCGCTTGCTGATTCGCTTGCTAGGCAACCGTCAAAATGTGACATCCCCGTCTAGAAATTTGAGTAATATAGTTTTACAATAGCAAAAAAAAAAAACCGCGTTTACTTAATTCAACGCATTACGAAAACACTAACGGAAAAAAATATTTTTATTTGTTCATAAATTTTTTGCAGTCTCCCAATTCTGTTTCCGCATCCGTCATCTTTCTTTCCGGTTTTGTGCCCTCTTGTAGCCATCATGAAGTGAGTCTAAGCAATGCTATCAGATGCCATCTCAGTATTTAAATACACATTTTAAGGACGATATCTGCATGAAGAGAAAATATGTACACTTTTCTTTCGCTGATGACCTGTATTTGTCGTTTTCAGGGTCGAGTTGTGCAGTTTCAGCGGGTATAAAATATACCCCGGCCATGGCCGCCGATACGCCAGGATAGACGGAAAGGTAACAAGCACGCAAAATCTGGCACCGGTTTCCCCATATTATATCGTGTAGTCCACTTTGCCCGCTCAACGTTTAGTGTGCATTGTAAATGCACTATAACGCTTATCTGGTATAAGTTACACTTTGTAACGGGCCTATTTGAATCATGTATAACCCGCTAATGTTAGCAGCTAAACGATAGCATTTTTAGTTATAGTTACACGCCCGTGTTTTATCGCTATAGTGTTGTCTTATACAACTGACATACACCTCTATGGGCTCTTGTTGACTGTGAATTGTGCCAAAACAGCCTACAAGGGTTTTAAATTAAGCGATATTTGGTTGTACAGTACACGGAGGAGAAAACAGTGCATCAGTATATAGATGTACCCAGAGTATGCACTATAAGTTATCTACTTATAACAAATACAGATAAATTACAGTACACGAAGTTCTCAAATGAACACGATGGGGAAGCAAAAATATTCCCCTCAATGTGGCATGCGCTTTAGATTCAGTCATTTCAGGTATGGTAGACCCTGATCTGCATCCAGAGTTTGTAGCTGAGCACAGGGTCTTTAAAGGGCCCATTTGTCTAATTAAATAGGTGACGGAGGGTGGGAGGGTTTCCAACACAACAGACAGTAACATTAGGTGATGTTTTGTCTTTTTTTAGGTGTTCCAGTTTTTGAATGCCAAGTGTGAGTCTGCCTTCCTGGCCAAGAGGAACCCCAGACAGATCAACTGGACTGTGCTGTACAGACGCAAGCACAAGAAGGGCCAGTCTGTAAGTACAACCCTGTATGTGTGTGGTGTTTTTGGTGTTTGCTGAGAAGATGTCTGTGGAAGTAAAAAAGTAGCCACTGTTTTGCCTTTAAATCTATATTGCCATACTTACAGTCATAGCAGGCAGGGTCCAGCAGGCTTTGTGGGTAGCAGTTTCTATGTTGATAGTTGTCACTTGTGAAACTGGTAAATGCATCTTAACAGGCATAAAAAAAAAATAAATGTAAAACTGTGGAAAGCTACTGCCATCATGGATGCACTCACTTTTAGATCTTCATGTATTTACTCAAGTTCCCGTTTACACTCGAGACTGGCTGTGGGTCAATGGTGTGCACGGTGTTGGTCCGTGTTACGTGCTGTTGCTGGACTGTGTATTGCAGGCTGAGCAGCAGTGCTCACTCCACACCTACAGCCACAGAACAACTGGAGATCATAGTACTGGCCTTTGACGTCTTTACAGACACGTTATCATCGGTCAGCCTCCAAACTCTCCGACATGCTGACACTCACTACCTGTGGGTGGATTATGTGTGATCCTGTTAAATGTTACAGACATTCAAGGATTCTGTTGTAGTTTTTCCGGATTCAAACGCAGATGTGGGAAATTTGTCTCTGCCTTTAACTTGTTTTCATTAATCAGCATTGTTGTAGTATAGCAAAGTAGGAAGTTACTTCCATAATTTATCTCACTCTTTAGGTATTCACGGTGCCTGCTTGTTAGACTGTTATGGTTCGTATGGATGGTGATTTTCAGAAAATACAAAACTCACTTCTCCTTTACTTTTGAGAAATATGGATCTGTTTAAACCCTGATTTGACTGTTTTAAGTTATTAAAGAAAAATGTCATTCTTTGATTCCTGGAAACTTTCAAAACAGACTTAGGAACTATTTAATTTATGACTCCAACCACCAGTGTGGAGATGTCTGTCTAAATCTTTACTGAAGTCTACATTTCCATTCAGGTTAAGATATTTGCTACTGATCTTTTTGTTGTTCATGTGGACATGACGAGCATAATTACAAAAAAATGAAATAAATCACAAGTACTGGGATGCAAGTAAACAGATGTTTTGCATGTTTTAACAGGAAGAGGTGACAAAGAAGCGTACCCGCCGTGCAGTGAAATTCACGAGGGCCATCACTGGGGCCTCCCTGGCTGAGATCATGGCCAAGAGGAACCAGAAGCCCGAGGTCCGCAAGGCCCAGAGGGAGCAGGCCATCAGGTAAGGGGCCTAAGTGCCCTCATTGCCCCTTTTGTCTTATACTTTTAAAGTTTATGTCTGTGTATTCTTCAAAATATTTAAGGAAAGGTTAGTTTGGAATCCAGTTTGGATGAGCCTGTCCCAGAGTGTCGTTAATCTGTCATTTGAATGTTTTAATAATGAGATAGAATAACACCGAAGAGAGTATTTATGGAGGGAGAAACACTGACTGCAGTAACCTGGCATGGCAAGAAATGGCGATTATTAAACACAGCAGTCAAAGCTTGCTCAAGCTTAATCTGAATATAATGTATTGCAGGATGTTGCAGCAGCTTTATTCTGTGTCACATGCCTCATTTCATTTTTATTCTGCAGACTGAGCCCCGTCTCTGCTGCCACACTGGATGCTGAAATTCCCATCACTGTTTCAGGAATAGTTAACAGTCAGAGGGACATTTCTTTCATTACTAATTCAAAGTCAACAAAAGCCTCTGAATGTGGGACTTTCTGATCCTTTAAACACTTTTCATAGTCAGGAAACACAGCAGTATGAACTCCTGCATGAGGCAGCAGGTGCACATGACCCTGCAGCAGTCACAGATCTGCAGCATTTGAACTTAATGGTATTAAAAACAAACCAATAATGCCAGTAATATTTGTTAGATACGTTTTTTATGCTCTGGTATATCGATAGTGTTTTAGTTTGTCAGAATGGCAGATGTTAGATTTGTAACGTTTTACCATTGACAGGAATTATTCAGTCAATGTGAGCCAAGTTCAAATGCACTGGGACAAAATAGTTTTTTATATTCTGAGCCGTGCAAAATCTGAAAACCACACAAAACAGCAGACAGCCCTGAGGTCAAACGGTGCAACCAATAACTGAGTTAAAATAATAAAAAGGCCAAAAACATAACTTAATACTATGGAAAATATGATGTACCTTGACATTCTGTCCTTGTTTCTCTGTGACACTTAAAGTACGTATAATGTCGTCATAAACCATGATATCACAAAGATGAGGGGAATTCCTCCTTTTTGGTCACTTCTGTTGCCTTGAACTAATGTTGGTCTTTCTTCTCTCAGAGCTGCCAAGGAGGCCAAGAAGGCAAAGCAGGCGGCCAAGAAGCCCGCTGCCCCACCTGCAAAGGTAAGACCCACCGTTGTATTTTCAAGTTAATCAAGTTTTCAGTTTCTGCTTGCTCTTCAGCCTTCACTGGATTGTTCAGTAACTCAATTGAATGATTTTGGCTGTACAATTGATGACTTTGCTCTTCCATAGGCCGCTGCTAAGGCTGCACAGAAACCCAAGATCGCCAAGCCCATGAAGATCAGCGCACCTCGCGTCGGTGGAAAACGCTAAATCCGACTCAATGTTTATGGTTGTGAATAAAAAATTTGGTTAACCATCATCTGTGCTCTTTTCTTTTTTAACTATATTTTTTTGGCCTTTCATGGCTTTATTAAAAGTTGGAGAGAGACAGGAAAGTGGGAGGAGAGAGACAGAGAAGACACACGGGAAAGGGCGACAGGTCGGGAATCGAACCTGCGCTGCCCGCATATATGGTCGCCTGCTCATGCCCTGAGCCTCCCTGGCGCCCCTGTGTTCTTTTTTTTGACAACTTTCCCTTCCAGTATTTTACCTTTACAGTATTTGAACATTTCACATCGAGATGAACAGATCGTCATAGTATGCTGGTTAGATGCTCACCTGACAAGCAAAATATCCCTGGTTCTCTCCCAGGAGCAGACAATTCCCTTTGGGTTTGTCAGGATGTGCAACCAGCATAGAAATCTGCCAGTTCAGCTGTGTTGAGCTACCTGCTGCAGTGGCTCTAAGAGAGCAGCTGAAAGGAGTTTCTGGTTTACACAGCAGACATGTTGACCTGAAGCAGGAAAGACATTGGTGTAAATGCACATAGCACCTATAATCTTATTGGATTGAGATGTGCAAGATCAGAGTGTCGCGTGCTATTAAAACCATTATGTCAGTATTCTGTTCCTGCTTCAATTAAAAGTTCTTTCAGATTGTTTATCACATATAATCTGATGGATGTCAGCTGGAAGGATATTTTGTAGAACACTGACATATCACTCTCACCTGCATGACAGCATAATAAGAGAACACCTGTGT
>VOQJ01042234.1:9304-23414 GCA_015052665.1 Apistogramma diplotaenia | reverse complement strand
TTTGTGAGACGGGCAGCTCTCAGATCAGCCAAAACAGCTGCCGGAGTCGGGGTTTGTTGTGCCCGGCACCCCGTGTTAATTAAAAATACTGAACATTATTTACACCAGCTAAAATATAGAAATTTACTTCATATAGTAAAAGTGTTGGAACATTTTAATAGCGACGTGCAGAGGGACAGCAATACGGTCTCACTGCATAGCATGTAGCACAGTTAGCATAGCCACTGGCAACGACTATGCCGAGCCTCACCACGGATTGGCCGATTGGGTGTCGCGCAATCCATGGTGAGGCTCGGCGGGCTGGCGCCTCACCGCTCGGCTCTTATTATTTGAACAGTAAATGCGAAAATTCAGCGATTTTGAAAAAAATTTACCTAAAAACGGTGAACTTAAATGGAAAAGAACTTTAAAATACAAATCACTGAATAAATATAACCATTTAATTTATTTTTTAATTTTATATTTCCGTGATGCACGTCACTGTAGTTGACATCATGCCACGGTAAAATGACAGATTCCCATGTTAGAAATCATTTTACCTTGGCTTTCTTTTCAGGAGCTCTCGGAGCAGGCGGATGATCTAATCTTTGACGTTGTCGGCTTAGTGGCAGAGTTGGCTGACTATGTGAACAGTTCTCAAGTGATGTCCAGCATATCCTCCTCGTCAACACCTGAGCAAACCGCAAGCACTGAGAACGCCGACGTGCCCTCTTCATTCTCCTCCAGTGCATCAGACTCAGGTTTTTCAGATGTGCAGGAGACTGATGGGGAGGATATAAACTGAGAATCTAGAGAACTGACTGTGATTGTGTGAGCAATTATTCAAAACACAAATGCACCTCCACAATGCACATACAAGCACATCATCTTGAGGCCAAAATGCTCCGTTCGAGGCTATCACCAAATCAGCACGTTCATCTGGCATTCAGGTATTTGTGGCGCTGACACCAGTTACTGCAGTGAGACAGGCGGCACAGACAGAGCGGATGTTTTCTGACCGAAAGCAGTTTTCAGACTTAAAAAAGGAAGATGGCAGGACTGCATTTACAGTCAGTCCAAAGCCGTGAGCAGATCCCAACTAGTCTTTGACGTCACGTGTGTGTAACATAAAACATTTTTGAACTTGTGAAACTAAATTGCGTTCACGTTGGGCCTGAATGAATCCACTTCCCAGGATGTTCACTGTCTATCAAATCATCTGCGGCGCAGAGCAGGAAGAGGTTATTTATGGTGCATTCTGAGCCTCAGACGCTCCCCTGTGTACATTTAAGAAAAGCAACATTGTTCTGCAGTTTTTTACTACACAATGTGTCGCTCGTGTTTGAATGCCGTCTATAGACCGCAGTTCAGCACTCAACACCGCCACCCCAAGCAGGCTTGCACTAACACCCTGCCTCTGCTGCTGGGTCTTGGAGCAGCTTACAGGGAAGAGGTGGCCCAGCTGGTGTCCTAGTGCCAGAAAAAATATTTTCCCCTTAAATACAGAGGAGAAGACTAAGGAGATGAGATTGACCTGAGGAGAGAGCCAGCACGGCCAATTATCCATCATGCGGGACAGGTGGAGAGCACTTAACATGAGCGAAGCTCCCACCTGGACCTGCAGCACACTGCAGATTGTCACGAAGGCTCAACAGAGACTCTTCTTTCTAAGGAAGGTGAGGAAAGTGGAGAGCATCCTGGGAGCTGCACTAGTCAGGACAGGAAGTGTTATCAAAGCGGCGAGAGTCATCTATGGAGGTGCCTTCCCATCACTGCAGGACACTTATAATAATGCCCGGGTTGTAAAGAGGTCACACACAGATAACCACTGTGTTTTGCGGTGTATATACGACCATAAGCTTCCTGATTCTCAGTTCATCTTACTGTAAATGAGGTTGAAGTGCCTTCTCGGTCTCGCTTCTCTTTTTAAAGTCTCTGCTTTGATTAAAGAAACATTTGACACACATTAGAACTCGTTTCTTATTTTAAAAGTCGCCTTCAGTGTGTCCTCACTGGGACTCCTCTGCACAGTCACCCAGCTCACTAACCCTACGGTGCTGGATCAGTGCAGCTATACAGAAGATCCAAAAGCATTTGTTGTGTCGTTTTTAATTTGCAAGTTGAGTGTGACACCATTTTGTAGTCTCCAGAGTGCTTCCCATCTATGGAAAAAAAAAAAAGGCATCTCTCCTCCTCCCTTTTAATTTAGGAAGATGGGGCAGAGGAAAGAGCTGTGAACCACAGATCAGAAAGAATAATTAAAGGCATGTAGATTTAGGATTCAGAGCTTTGGGGGAGGTGGGTGGGGGTATTCTCAACACAGGACAGATGGAGACATGGGGAGGAAGTCACTTAAAGGAAATGAGATAGTGGAAGCTCCCAAAAATCGAGACAGCATGACACTCATCTTGTGGTGAGTGCAAACATGCTTTATCCTCACAGCGGGCTGCGCTAATGAACAGTGGATTAAGAAAACACAGTGGGGTTTTTGTCACTAAAGTGGACGCGTGAATGTGTGCACACTGAGCTCACTGTAGCTCCCCTGACCTTGGCTTTGTTAACTGCCAAGGTCACCGAGTCTGAAGAGGTGGTTCACGTTCTGTGCACATCGTTTTCCCTTCGTTAACAAACGGCCTCTAATGGGCGCATGTCGTTTGGTTCCCCCTGTAATCGATAGCTTGATTTCTGAGCCCGACTTTTGGATTTTTCAGATTGTTTCGAATCAGAATTACAGGATTCGGACCCTTTCGCGGACCGCAATCCGTGACAAATAGCTAAAAACTGGTCCAACTAATACAATTTAACACAACTCAACTGTGGAAACATACTTGAAGTGGCTCAGACTGTGACCTCTTCCAGAACCATGGTGGGAAAAGGAGCCAGTTTTTAAATGAAAACATATAATGCAAAGTAAACTGATTTAAAAAATGCACATCGAGAAAGAACGAGGACGAGAGTACATTAAAGGACGCCGGTGCTGATGAGGCCAGCTGCAGGAATCACGGCGCCCTTCGTCACAGACATCTTGGCGACACACTAACTGCACCAACCACATTTATTCTCTGTCCTAGTGCTAATAATCACGGTTAATATTCAGTAACTATGGTTCAGCTTTCAAAGTCATCCCAGGTAGGCTGGTGGAGCTGGTACCAGGACATCAGGCACAGGGACTCCTGTATACCAGAGGTTCACCAGTTTGTGACTGGAACTGTTCTGTCACAGCAATTACAAAGGGGGCTCGCACCCTGCACACGTCGCACACACCACCCCGTCATCGAAGAGAGATCACTTCACCAGTATTATTTCACCACAATTTGCAATCTCCCATCAGGTGGAATAAATCAATATTTGCACTCATGTTAGTACAAGACCTGATGAGGAAAACCTGCTGTGATGTGTGAAAAGAAGCCGAATACCGCTCGGCTTTCTTTGTGCTGCTCACTGAAAGAGTGCTGCAGTGATAGGCACCCTGGGCAGACAGTAAAAATATAAAACTGCTGCAAGTTTCCTCAAGCTGCAGAGAACATCTTAATAAGACCTAGTAATTTAAAACCTTTAAAAAAATCTATGTAAGTGACCTCTTTTCAGAGATATTACCCAACCCCCACCTATCCAATAATCTTACAGGCTAACAATGTCAGTGTTCTGCTCATAAAGACTGACAAATTCCCCTTTCAATCTTATCCCATGTTCAGATGTGTACACAACCACAGCAGGGCTGCACACAGCACATCGTAGGGTCAAAGTAAGGCTGGAGTGAGGCACAAAAGCCCCTTTCACTGCAACACAATGACATCAGTGAGAAAAGAAACAAAAATTGGAAAATGCCACTCAAGTGCTGCACGATGTGCGGAAAACCGCAGACGGACTCGCGCACAAAGACGGACGTGTGAATGTGTAGGAAGTGTGTGTGTAATCTAATAAAGTTTATTAGCTGTCAGTTTCACGTTGGTTCGATCTGAACGTGTGTGTCCTGCTGGGCACTTGACATCATGCTTATTATTTCAAAGCCCCCACTCACGCTCTGATAACAATCCTTAAACCCTGAGTTATGTTGCCATTGGCTTTTCTTCCTCGTTGTCCTGCAGACCGAACGACTGCACATGAAAAAGTAAAGTAAAAATCCCTCTTTTCTGTGAGTGTGTGTATATACACACACACACACACACACACACACAGCACTTTCTCCCCAAAACTGCACCATATTATGGCCATAACTCGATCACTGTCCACTCCCACTGTGGTCCTTCACATACAAATATTCATTCTGGATGGAAAGCAGGGGTGAAGGTGATGGAAAGGCGCGTCTCTGTACACCTTCTCACTTCCTCAGAATCACGTCATTATAACTTTAACGACAAATACCCTTTTGGATTATCGTTGTAGTTCAGCGGTGCATTTCTTTAAATAAAACAGAAATTCCAACTCCTATATTAAACAGACACACACGAGCATAAAACAATCACCAGAGGACGACTACAGCAACGTCTCGAATGTTTTCCTCCACGCTGCACTCTCTTATCTATTACATCAAACTTGCTTGCAACCACTGCATCAAAGTCGTGCCCGAGGCACCAACACTCTATCCTTTCTATTTCTCATCCTTTGTCCTTCCATTCAACTCTACTATTGTTGCAGCCTTTGTCTCAGACACTGAAACAGGGATAATAAACTGAGAAAAAGCAGGAAAAAAAACGATGGTGCTGAGCTGCACAGAGAACAATGTCACCATTCAAAGAAACACTCATATCTGATCAAAACAGGCAACCACTTGATAGTATAACGTTACTCTCCACAAACAGTCGAAATTACACCGTCTGGGAGCGCACGTTAAAACAAGGCAGGTAGGTTTAATCAGGAGACGTCATCCAGCGCATTAAGCTTTAAAAGGGACCTAACAAGGGCATCTTTATTGCAGCGTGCGTGAACCACAATTTGCAGCGAGCGGCACAAGTAAAGAGCTCTCGGCCTCATAAATGATACATCTGATGAATAGAGGGGAAAAAAGGAAACCTGTGCAAAAAAATGCACAAGGATCTGTCAGGAGATTTAAGCATGTAGCCTAATTAATATGCTGAATCATGAACAATCACTCAGCAGCCTTGTGTCACATGCAGGGAAACCCAAAGCAGCCTGAGAGGAAAGAGGAGGTACCGCAAAGTGTAGTTCACAAGAGACAAAAACAGACTCCTGAGGGTTGCCAGATATTAAATTCCCCACTTTTCTATCAGAGTATTTTACAGGTTTTTGTTTTTTTCATTTTTTGTTTGTTACTTTGATCTTACAGAGATAAACACCTTTACTTTTTAATAGAAACAGACATTGATCTCTATTAAAACATTAAAATCTAAAACCAAACTAATGAACAATCATGCATGCATTTATTTTTGTCAGTGTTATATTATCAATGCAATCTGACCTGGAAAGTCTGTACTGCTTAACATCGTGGCAATTATGTAACTCACTAAAGTGAACGCGAAGCAGAGTCAAATTTTTGGAGCCTTAATAGTTTTTTTTTTATGCAAAAAAGAAAAGCCTGTAGAAGTCTGTGCACCATCACTGACTCACTACCAAACTGTTCATGAACAATTTTACAACTAGCATAACTTTCTCCACAACTCCTCCAGACCCTTTCATGTCAGTCACATGTACTAAGTGGTGAAGCTGCTCTCTTCTGTGAAGAGCACAGGGCGCCAGTGGTGAACCTGCCAATGCCAGCCAGGCTCCACGGTGCCAGGCGGTGAGCACTGCGGGACGCCGGGCCCTCGTGCCGCCCTCGTGAAGAGAAGCTGGTCAGAGGCGATCAGACCAGTGGCTGCTGGAGATCATTATGTAGCTCTGGCACTGCTCATCCTGTTCCTCGTTGCTCCTTGTTACATTAGTGAGGAAAGCAAAGCAAAGCCCTTCAGCTTGAACCACTGAATGCACTGTTTTGCAGCTCATCACCACAATGACCTTCACACTGGTTGTACATTGACAAGCTGGTGCTTTTTTTAAAAAAAAAGAAAGAAATCAATGGAATCACAGGGAATGCTGGGAGCAAAAGTTCTCACCAAACTCGAGTGAGAAAAAACTAACAGGCACAACAGGACTCAGAGCGTCTCACCTTTGCACTGCTGTCAAGAAGAAAGCTACAGTGGCAGAAATGTATCGTGTTCTGCCTTTCCCATGACGCCTGTGGCAGCAAACTGACAGGAGAACAACATGAAACACATCCTTCTTAATGACATGGATGTAGAACAGCTGTCTACTATTGCAGTGTCACTTTGTTATGCAACGCTGAGGCTAGGGTTCGACTTCCAATACCACTTATTGATCAGATTAGTGAGTGGAGTCCTCCTCAGAGTGAAGCTGCACCGAATGCGACTTGCGGCTGTTAATAAACGCGCTTCCGGTTTTTCCAGGCTCAGAGTAGCACTTTGGGATTTACTGAGGTAGCAGAGGCTCATTGGCATTACTGTGCTTATGTGAGTATTCACCCCCACTCCACCAAACTAATCGTGTAGCTTTAAAAAAATATATTAAAATAAACAAAACAATAGGTTTCAGGTCTCCGACGCTGCTGTTTACTTTGTGCGCACCTTCCCGGTGTTGCTTCACAGTTGCATCACCACCGTGAGACGCATGAAAGAATTTCTCATCAGCAGCGTCAAGGTGATTCAGATGAGATACCTTTATGGGGGGGCAGCAATCTCTTGCTGGTATTCACGGTGAAGCATGATGGCCATGGAGTGCTTAAAATAATTCATGCTGAAATACTTGGCTGTGTTTGTTTAAGTCCTAACAGCCCTCAAGTCGAGTCATTTTCCTAAATTAAGGCCTATTTTAAACTTTGAATACACACAAGTCATCGGGACAGAAAACGTTTCAGGAAAACAAGCTGATGAATATCAATTTCAGGGGTTTTTTTTCCCGCCCGTGTTAACAAATTTGCCAGCGTTTGAGACAAGTGACCTTAATGCATCTTACGGGTTTATTGTCTCAGGTCAAATGTTTCACTACCAACACTAACTATGGCTGACTGATTCTCACAGCGCAGTTAGAACCAGAAACAGAGGGTTAATCTCATTTAATCCTTTCTGGAGCACCAAGTGAGGGGCTTTAATTTATCACAACAATTCAAATTGACAAGTTGTTGTGGTTCTGTACAGTCATAAAAGCTCTCTGCAAAGAGCTCGACCCAAACAGTAGGAACAGAGTGCAGAAAGTATTTGCGCCAGACTGAATTATGCTTAAAAGCCAACATCAACTGAACACACAGGATGATCTTCTTTTGCAGAGATGTTCCAAAGAGCAATTCAAAAAATAAAAATCACAAAAATGGCCATAAATACATCAGAAGGCAATAATCTCCAAGAAGTAAAAGGGGGGGATCTGGGCCTTTCGGTTCTTACTCGGATTCTAAAAATACTTTAAAGAGTTTCCCTTTTTGTAACGTAGAGGTTCTTGTGGTCAACCAGACAAAGCTGCGCTAGAACAAATTCATTTTTCATTTCAAGTTTGGTTTCTTTCGGGGCTCGAGAGGCAAACTCGAGACACATCAGAGGAACGATGTTACTCTGCCAGCACGTCGGCCCTCGGCCCAACACCTCTTAATCCTACAACGAGAAGAACTGAAATCCAGTCCAAGCGCTGGTGGGATTAAAACCATCAAGACTCTTCAAAAAAGACAAAGCAAAGCCGAGAACTGCAGCTGGCAAGTGTCTGTGTTGAGTCTGAGATGTTAAATACCCCGGAGGAGACCACAAATTCATCCAGTGGAGCAAGATTTAGAAAAGGCAAACAAAGTTGTTCGAGAGATGATTTATTCTGCAGAACACAGACCAGAGCTGGAAGACTCACTCATCCATCATTACGATTCAGTGCTCTTGCCAGACATTAATATCGGTGTCGTCATTTTCCACATCTGACAAGGAAACGTGTCACGGCACGGCACGGCAATGGATGGGAAGAGAAGAAAACAAGGCGGATATGTGAGAAAGGGGAAGTATCTTTCTAGTGTGACAGGAAGGAAGGAATCACAAGGTGAGTCTGGGGCAATGAGCTCAGGTGTTTCAGAACCCAGCGGTGACGCGTTTAGCTGAGGCACTCGATTTTTTTCTCATCCGCAACTGACCTGCTTCAGCAGGTCAGCAGGCCTCAGCACAGGACACCGACGGGTGTGTGTTAGGATTTCAAAAGATTCCTCGAAGGAGTGATTTTCAGTGTTCGCCGTCCAGCTGAAGGTGGAATTACAGCGGCAGGAAGAAAGGGATACGTCCTCTGAAAGGATACAGGGTAATGGACACAATGGGGGTGATACCTGCTGCCATAAATGATTTACAACACTGTCTCATATTCACCTTAATCAGGTCTCAACACTGATATTTTCCTGGGTTTTCTTTGGGGTTCCTGCTGCATTTCGGAGAGACTTTTACAGCAAATATCTGTAGAGGTTCGGTGTCAGTGTGGGTCAAAGTGAACCTTCCTTTTCGAGGACGGTTCAAAAGAGCGAGACCAGCTCTGCCCATGAGTAAGACTGAGCATTTCAGTTTTGATTATACCTCAAATCATACTAACCAATAAAGCATATTTTTGACAGCTTGGAGGCTCATAGTTGTCAAAGGATCAGAAATTGAGCACAATTGGAGCCTTTCCCAAATATAATCCTAATCCCATCCAACAAGGGACTTTCCTAGTAAGCACAAGTGTGACGTGGTAATACTGCTGCATTCACTGGACCGCACCAAACACATGGACACAGAGTACACCGAGTCTGCCCAATGTGTTTGCGAAGCACTTAAAGAAAACACTGAAACATGCCTGACTGGCTCGGCGGTGTTTCCACATTGCATCTGTAGCTTAAGCTGCATAAACGCCACCGTTCTTCCTCCTGCAGCAGACTGCAACTCTGCAAATGACCTGCAGCTTTAACCTCACCTAGAATCACGTGTGTTATATGTGCATGTGCTCTCCTGGGTGGAGGTGTGGAACCACATGTGTGTAAATGCAGGAACATGAAAAGGAGGCACGCTGCAGCACAGTAACCCGCTTTCCTTGCTTGAGTCTGAGCGTATCCGATTGCTAGTCCGGTCACCAGCATTTTACCTTCACTGGGCTTTAAAGGTATGAATGAGAAGCAGCAGCAGCAGCTCAGCTTCATGGTGGATCAGATGGCACCACACCACATCCTGGCTCCTCTGCACTGGCTTCCTGTCTGTTTCAGAACCGTTTTACGGATCACTTTTGAAGCGCGTCTGGATCCAGGCCCGAGTTGCATAGCAGAAATACTTGGTGCATGCGAGCCAGTTCACAGCCTTCGGAGCCCAGGCGGGGCCCTCCTGGCTCTTACAAAGTCGAGACTTAAATCTAAAGGTGATGGTGCTGTTGCAGAGGAACACAGCATTGTTTTATCAAGTCCAATTTTGTTCTCCCTCTAAAACAAAGAACTGAACGTTAAGAAACCGAAAAAGGACCGCAGCATGTGATCTCAAAGCCTTTCATTTCCACTGACACATGGTATGAAGCTGCGAAAGCAATAGCAGGCGAATGTCAGATGTTGAGGACTGGTGAGGCAGAGATGAATGTGGCGGACAGGTGCAGGAGACTCTGCAGACAGCTGACTCAGATCAGATGAACAATCTATTGAGGCCGAACAAAGCAAAGCCATGAGGCTCAAAGCATCAGCAGCTGAAAGGCCGTCTCTGATGGAGAAGTCTGCGCCACGTTTCACTTCAGAGTCCGTTTCTGGGCCTTTGACAGTTTTAGATTTGGGCCCAGCTCCCTTCAGTGATGGTTTAAAAATGGAGTTAAAACCAACAGCCAGGCCAAGATGCACATGTGAGTTTTATGGGGATTGTCTTTATCTGACCTTAAGATGTTTCTGTGTAAATCAACCCCGTCTACAAACTCTGGCAAAGGCAAAGAAGCAAAAAAGATACAGAGAACTGCCTGTGGTCACATAATACAAAGGCCTGTCACCACAGGCATCGTTTAGGACTCCATGACTGACTGCTATCAGCAGACCATCTTGTATTTGCTCCAGTCTGGTTTCTGGAGGAATGTGACAGTAGGATATCCTGTCTGTCAGCAGTGGAAGCCACTTCCGTCTCCTTTCCAGAACAACCCTTTAAATGACTGCACGTGTTATTAAAAAGCTACCTTGTGGTCCACTTGATTATTGCACCTTTATAAATGTGCTAATTAATTTAGAATTAATTAACAAAACACCAAAAAAGGCCTATAAAACTATAAAAGAGTAAAGCAACAACTCATATCAGAATTGCAGAGATTCAAACTGTGCTTTGCTAGTATGCAAATGTACATGCATTATAGAGAAACCGCCCTAAAAGCTCGTCAGGGGGCCAATTAAAAAACAAATAGATCAATCAGTGGTAATAGTTATTATGCAAAACTATGTTAATGATTGACTGCAGTCTAAAAACATCCCTATTATGATCGGATCTCATTCTTTAATGGAGGCAGTAACGGCATCATTGTGTTTCAGAAACTCCGCACCGCGAACACATTAACCCAAATGAACATGTAAAGCTCCAAATCCACGTCAGCTCAGTCTCAAACTGTCGGCACCGACACTGACGGAAGCTCAGCCAGAAAGAGCTCCGGTCATCTCCAACGGTGACGGGTCCCAACTGCTTGGGATGACAAACATGAGCCAAAACCATGGAGACAAAAATGACGTCATCGATGACTGTTCCCAGGAGTTCTCGCCTCAGCCACTCAGAGGGTAAAATGAACAGTGCAATGGGGCAAAACAGTCGCCCTCCAAATGATCCCGAGGGGAGTGCGTGGGCTCAATTCCAACATCCTACGCCCCTACGCACTCCCCATGTGGAGACACAATGGGGCAGTGGAGGGTCAATTAATTAAGAGGTGGGGTAGAAATCCAAGTTTTGGGACTCGGTGCATTTCTCTGATCTTCTCCTTGGTGTCTGTGGCAACTTAAAGTGCCACAGAAGGTTTTATTCAGATCACGTGCTGGAAAATATATCTGTACTTGCATTCATGTATTTGTAGAGATAATAAAGCCTTTCCTGACATGCTCCAAATATAACAAAATAAAGGGAGGCAGGGCTCATTTCAGGTTTTGCTTTCAGATCATCATTACTGCTTTATGACAGGGAAAATGCCAGATATGCAGTTTGTAATAACTCTTGCTGGTTATAGCAACAGTGCGACGTTCCCAGGATTCACACTGCAAATTTTTTTATATTATAAGTTTAGAGTTTCCATGCATTTCATTACATTTATTAAAAAACGCCCACCATATTGGTTCCAACACGCTGGATGTTATAAAAACTGATATGAAGCTGACAAAACCTGTTAAATCTCACATCACTCTGCTTGCCAAAGGCTTACACAGAAGGAGGCTGACAACCATTATTTACTCCGTCTGGCAACAAGGCCCTTTTCCTCATTTAAAGCAACTTTGGATGCTTTTAAAAGGATCAAGTTCAGCTGCTGGTGATGCATTGAATCTGCATTTGGTCTCTACTCTAAAAGGCAGTCAGCGAAAAATGCCTTCCCAGGTATTTTTGTGCATCTCGATGAAGCTCTCCATTTAATCTGGTGCCATCTGTGTAACCAGCTCTGGTTCTTTCCACCAGATCCTTCCCCATCGGTCGGCTGACTATTTTACTCCTGTGCCAATACTCCACATCACGTACCCGCTGGAGAACTGGTTCATATGCCACTAGGCCCAGCTCGCTGAAGCTGCATGGGAGAACAAGATCTTCAGCTGGGGTCTAAGAAGGTGCAGGTGGAGAGGCCACTGATTAATGTTCCGCTAACGGGCACAAAATACATGCAGCACTTGTTTGTAATATGCATGCAAAACCACATCCCTAAATATGTGCATGTTCACCCTGCTACAGCCACAGAAATTAAATCCACTGAAAATACCGTGGGCCACACCGAATCTGCAGGTTCTAGTTGTTGAAACTGGGTTTCAAACAAACACCCCTCTTTAGAAATCTACAGAAACACACACACACACCTCTATGAAGTCCAGTGACCTGCCAGACACACTCTCATTTATCTTTTATAGGCTTCTTGCATAACGTAGACGAAATCAGTTGCAGCCTGGACCTGAGCTCCAGCAGGTCCAAACCTGTTGTCACCAAAGCTGCACACACCTTGGCCATTCGACTTCCCAACCCAAATGAAAAGGACAAAGAGTCTTTCAGGAGATGACACATTAAAAAAAAAAAAAATCAATGGTTTGCTTATGAAAACAGCTGGTGACAACCTAAACCCCAAACGTCATCGCTCCATGAATAAAAGCAAGTTACTCACATACAACTCCTGATCCAGTTATAAGACTGAATGTCATCTGGGGGATTGAGAGATGTTGTACAAGAGGATTTGCGGGGGCAGAAGTAGTAGGAACAGTTGGTCAATAGGCAGACAGCAGTGGCATGGGATTATTTTGTAAAACCGGGACTAGCACACAGAATCAGAAGCAGCGCTCTGTCTGCCAGCATCATGTGACAGTTTGACAGTGGAGAGGAATAACTGCCAGTGGCCTCAGCCGTATCAGATTACAGCTCACCAAACGGAAAAGGCAAAAATAAGGAGGCTTATTTGTAGTGGTCTGAGATATGTCCTATTATCCATAAGTGGAAGAGCAGAGGGGACGCAGAGGAGGTCTGCCAAAATAAAAGCTCACTGTTCCACAGGGACACACGGGCTGCCAGAACAGTTCTGCTGTGGAGAAACTCAACAATCCAGTAATAATATAGCCACAGTATTATCACCAGTTACAATATTAAAAACAGTTTCTGTAACTGTATCCCCCCCCTCCCCTCCCCCTCTTTTCACTGCCATCTGATGCTTCTGCAGCCGCTCCAAGATGTGACCGCAGCTCACCTCAGCTCGTGGGTGCCTGTTCAAAGCAAACAGCTGATCAGTGCGAGAAAGCAACAGACCAAGAGAAGGTCAGTATCAACTAAGCTGCAGGCTGCTTTTTTTTTGGGGGGGGGTTCCCATGATGCACTGCTTATTTCCTTTCATTCACTTCTTTTTACTCTATATATACACACACTACTCTGCATTTAATCACTAGTTATTATTAATCTGTCTCCCTCCCCTCAGCTTGCTCATAGAGACTCGTTTTGATTGTTGGGTTTTC
The DNA here is from genome assembly GCA_015052665.1 of Apistogramma diplotaenia. Classification (NCBI taxonomy): domain Eukaryota; kingdom Metazoa; phylum Chordata; class Actinopteri; order Cichliformes; family Cichlidae; genus Apistogramma; species Apistogramma diplotaenia. The sequence goes on along the minus strand of VOQJ01042234.1, from coordinate 10,306 downwards.
TCTGTAATAGTTGTAGGGTCTTTACCTTACAACATAAAGCACCTTGAGGTGACTGTTGTGATTTGGAGCTGTATAAATAAAACTGAACTAAACTGAATTAACTGACTTCATGCTGTACACTGAGTAGTACACTTGCAAATTATGTTTAAGAATACAATTCTACTGTAGCTTCTATCATGAACTGTGTGTGCGTGCGTGCGTGCGTGTGTGTGTGTGTGTGCGCTCATCATGTGATTCACTAACAGTGCTGGCAGGCCTGAACTAAGCTACAAAGAGCCCCTCAATCTGAACCCACAGACATTGTTTTTGGGGTCTTCTGAAGGAGACGTGATATCAACCATCAAATCATGGATATGCTCATCGTTTCTGATTTCCTCACACGTGCTTATGCCAACACACAAACTTCCATAATTACACTGCAAGTAGCAGTGAGCAGAACTGCATGGCCAAGGTGTGGTGTGTGGACCCACGAGGTAGCATCTACGGGGACTACAGAGGCCTGTGTGAACAGCAAATAGACCAGACAGGCCCAAACAGGCAGAAAATACAGTACAGCAAAGTCACTGGTGGCTTACAGACATTGTTGCGTAATGTTTATGGATGTACTTCAAACAGAGAGGTTTATTCAAAAAGAAATGGAGACGCACAGGAGGGGAAAAGGGTGCACCCCCAAGTGTCGAGCTGCAGGGCAATACAAAGATAATTCTGCAACGAAGATGACAGAGTATCTTAACAAGAGCTGAAGTGCATCCTTCAACAACCACAGCATGCATGGGCATCGTTTTATAATATGATAAAATACTGTATCCTCGAGAAATTTGGCATGCATTTTCAAACAAAAAAAGAAGAGAAAACATGTGAGACTACAGGAATATGAAGACAGTCCAAGAGAGAAATTCATTACAAGAAAAAGATGCAGAACTGCACTGTTTAAAGCTCAAGCACAGGCCCATGTGGATCAAAGCTAAGAGGGGGGGGGGGGGTGTTGTTTAAAGGGGGTTG
>VOQJ01042232.1:0-15922 GCA_015052665.1 Apistogramma diplotaenia | reverse complement strand
AGATCTCTAATAACAGCCTTTGGTAAAACCATGGTTACTGCATAAAAACCATAGGAAACCATGGTGAATTTTTGAAAGGGAGGTATTAAAGGGTTATGTTTGTCCTTTCATTTATCACCTATCAGTATTTATCTGCATGTAAACAGAATATTTGTTTCTAGCCATAAAGCTCAAGGAATTTGTTTTCGCACATAAACGCAAAAAGCCGACACTAAACATAAACACTCATCTAATCTGAAAGAGTACAGTATGTAGCATGTAGTGTGGATGGCTGTACAATGTTCCCTCACTCGTGGGATATCTTGGTGCCTGAAAGTCTGGCTGGACGAGGGTGGTCTGCTGATAATATAGATATAATCAGGGAACGGCAGCAGGATAAAAGCCAAGTGGGGCAAGACTGGTTTAGATAAACCAAAGAATGAATCTTTTGTTAGTATAAGTTCAATTAGGAGTGGCTTGTTTAGCAACTGTTTGCTTCAGCTGACTGGTAAAGTCCAGTCATGGCAAACGGTCTGGTTCTTTTTCTGCATCTACATGATTTTTATCTAACATTTTACACATTAGCACATCAGGAGCAGCTGGGGGTTCAGTATCTTGCCTTTGGTATACAGACTGGGCAAGCCAGGGATTGAGGCACCAACCTTCTGATCAGAAGGGCATGTTCTGAGACATGTTCTACCTCAGCCGTCTCGTGGGCTGTATGGTTAGTTTAGCCTGTTCACACGGGCTACTAAAGGTTCCTTCACAGCTACAACCTTTGTATTACACCCTAAACTTTTCATCATATTGACTTTACTCCGATCCAGTGTTAGGAGAATTAATTCTCCCAGCAGATGCTACTTCAAAACCATTGCATTATTCAACAAATTAAACTTGGTCATTGATAGTCTTATAGATCTTTTATAGATATCTACACTCACTGCCAATTTGTTAGGCACACTTGGTCAACTGCATATTAACTTCTCAGCCATTAACATACACCAACTAATTTAGACATGGCCAAGGTGACCTGCTGAAGTTCAAACCAAGCATCAGAACTGATAGGCTGCTACACTATTCAGACAGGCTGGTTTGAGTGTTTCAGAAACCTCTCATCTGCTGGGACTTTCCCACTCAACCATTGCAAAGCTTTACAGACAATTGCCTGAAAAAGAGAAAATATTCAGAGAGCAGCCCTTCTCTGGGAAAAAAAAAGCCTCTTTGATGCCAAGGAGGTCAAAGGATAATATCCAGACTGCTTCCAGTTGATAGGAAAGAAACAGTAGCTAAGACACCCACTCATTAGCTACGCTCCTGTCAACTAAGAACACGAGGAGGAAAAGGCTACAATTTGCACAGCCAAAATCAGACAATAGAACTTTGGAAAAACAAAACACTGCCTGCTCTGATGAGTCTTGATTTCTGCTGTAATATTTGGACAGGAGGGTCAGAATTTGGTGTAAACAACATGAAAGCATGGTTCAGGCTGCTGGTGGTATAATGGTGTTGGGATAGTTTGAGCCACACTTTAAGTCCCTTAGTACCAACTGAGCATTATTGAAACACCACAACCTACCTGACGTACTGTTGCTGACCATATCCATCCCATCATGGCCACAGTATACCCATCTGAAGGCTGCTTTCGCAAAGCTCAGATCATCTCAAACTGTTTTTTTTAACAAGACACGTTGAAAGTGCTCAAATTGCCTCCACAGTCACCAGATCTCAACAGAGCAACTTTGGGATGTGGCGGAATGGGAGATTCGCATCATGCATGTGCAGCCGACAAATCTGGATCAATTGCGTGATGCTATCATGTCAATACAGACAGAAATCTCTGAGGAATGTTTCCACCACCTTGTTGAATCTATGACATTAAAAATTAAAACAGTTCTGAAGGCAAAAGGGGATCCCACAAGGCACTAGCAAGGTGTAAATAAGTGAGCAGTGAGTGTACAGACAAGCAAAAACTGAATTCCATTCAGAAAACCAAACAGCAAAGCATTAATATACAAATTATGTCTATCTTGTTAAGAGTCCTGTCAGATTCAAGCCACGGAAGAAACTACAGTAAACACTTAGCTGAGAAAAGCGTGAAGATCCATGTGTAAGCTAGAGGCATAATTAAAATGAGGGGAGCGATATAGAGAGCTAAAAGGAAAGACAAAGGAACTGTGAATGACAAAAAGAAGCATGAGACTGGAATTAAAATTAGTGATTAATAAGAGCATTAGAAAGTTTCAGTGAAGTAGATTCACCCTGCCAGTGCGATGAAAAAACAAAACCTCTCCCAGAATTCATTAATTTTGCTTCAGTTTACATCCAGCATGCAGACAACTTTAAAAGGGGAGGTGTGTGGGGGGTGGGGGGGGGCTCTCTTTGTTATGCTGTAATGTGTTTCTCACCAAAGCTGTGAAAATAGGACGGTTTCCTAGGATCAGCTGCAGGGATGGAGCAGATCACTTTGGCTCCAGTCAGGTCCGCTGAGTCCTGCGTCGCTTCCTTCTCCTCGGGAGGAGGCACACGGATGATGTTGTAGAAAAACCCTGGAGAATGTCCAAAAGCACTTTGTGTTGTTAGCATGGCTTTGTTTTAAACCACTAACATGCAAAGACACATAGAGACAAACCTGAGAAAAGAAAACTATAAATATCCTTGAGGTCCATGTTTAGTTGGCATACAGAAAATTCACGAACGAGTGCCACTCCAAATGCCACCGCTTCATTCATCTGTCGCCTTCATTATGAATATATTGGTAGTTACTGATAATGAAGATGACAGATGAACAGGAATCAACAGGTCTGGATCAGTGGCAGTTCCTGGGCTTGCCATTCCGTAAAGAGCATTCCCAACTAGTAAACTTGGGAATACCAGAGACCTATGATTAGGTGGTCTGGGAGGAGAGGGAAGCAGATGTGGTTGTTCCAATAAGGGAAGAATTACAGAAAAGGAGACAACGGCAAATTTTGAGATGCAGTGTGTCTGCACTGTGAGGACAGTAAGAAAGCTGGAAGGGGAAGTGTGGTGGGAATTTTGAAGATACTGAACTAATTACTCTGATGTAGCTTTAACAAACCACTGCCTGCATTTAATAATATGACTGTGTTAACGCTCCCTAACTGAGAAACAAGCGATGTGGGGAAGGCCTGTTACACATAGATGGGATAGATGGGGTCCTGGATCGAATGGATTGAAGTGTGTGTGGCAGGTGGTTGTACGGATATTTGAACTAAGTGTGATGAAGATGAAGCAGACATCCAAAGTTAACTGGAGACAGTGAGTGCTTTAAAGAGACATTTGACGCTGAGGTAATGATGCAGATAATGAAGATGCAGCTGAGATAAACTTTTACAGTACACATTTTCACTGACAGGGCCAGACTGGCACGGAAAAACAAGAAGTAGTGTCGAAAATTGGGGGAAAAAAATAGGTGGAAACTGGAAATGAGACAAATTTCTGAATGTAGCCAGGTTAGACTAAGCATAAAGGCATGAGCTGCTTTGACCTTTGATTATTATGTCAACTACAGTTGTCAGAAGAATGGATCTCCTTCCATTCATGCCCCAGAAAAGAGCTGCAATAGTAGCTGCTGTAGATTTCAAAAACTAAAGTCAAGCTAAAATTAGACCAATACTGACTGAGCCGTGAAGGTCATTTGGCATAGATTCACCCTTTTCCGTAATACCCAGCAAAACCAGCAAAAAGGCAGCATCTGTTTGGAGCTCTTGTATTTGTGGAACATTAGATCCCAAAAGAAAATGTTATTTAAGTTGACATGGGGATACTGCCAGAGCCACACAAGCTGTCGAGAGTGATTGTAAAAAGAATCAAGGGTGTGGATGATGCAAGTGAGAGCAAGTTGAAAAATGAATGAGTGGCCCGGAGGAATGATGCACGGGGTGAAATCAAAGTGACCCCCTAAAGGGGAGCAGTTGATGTTTGATGCAGGAAGGGGCACGAAGAAAGTTTTGGAGGAGAAGCAGATCGATGCGACCGAGTACCTTCATGGTAAGAACCCTGAAACCAGATGGTGCCAAGTGTTGCACTGAGGAACTCAGAGGATGAAATTTGTTGAGAAAATGGACGCGATATGGCATTTTGTGGGTGTCAGTAGGGCTTTTAAAGGGTTTGGTAGAAGCCACAGGGCGCTTACAGACGGGGGAGGGTTTGGGGGCTGCTGCTGGAAGAGAAAAAACGTGTGGGACAAGCAGGCAGCTATAGACACATTAGAGGAATGTGACTTTTGGGGTGTGGTCCTGCTCCTGAACATCAAATAAATACTAGTCATGGCTGAAGATGGTGAACAGCTGAGAAGAAAAGAGCACAAACATGTTACCACTTCTGCTGTACGAATTGCCCATGTTGTACGCTGCACCTTCGCGGTCATAGTGTGGATGTGCTGAAGCTGAGTTGACAGCAATATACTGACTCCAGTCCACCTTATGTAGAAATAATATACACACAAATTTTGATCATTATAAAAGCTAGAACATCTTAGTCACTCATCAAGACACTAATATTTCTAATAATACCACTGACTCACTTTCTCCTTTGTCTCCAGGCTTTGTGGATCGACTCTCCTCATGTAGTTGGTTTCTGTACTCACGTAATAGTCCCCCTTGTACTTGACAAAGTTCACATTGGCGTTATCTGTTGCCTCTGTTCAAACATAGAAGACAAAACACATCAAATGCAGCTCTTTAGGAGAACACTTTTTTCTTTTGATCCACGTTCCCTTACAGTAAACACAAGAGATACAAACTGACAAATATTGACTTGTGCTCTCTTTACCTCAGTAAAAATATATAATGTAATGTACCAGCTCTCATTTGTCTGAAAAAGCATTTCGCAAGAAGCTGAGCACTAAAGAAAAATATCCATACCTACTTTTCGTCTCAGAGTTTTTGTTTGATTTTTACTTTGCACTGGTAATCTGATCTGATAAAGGGTTTAACACTGTATTTTCAATTCAACACAATTAAATTTTATTCATATACATGTAGCACCAAATCACAACAACAGTCGCCTCAAGCAGCTTTATATTGTTAGGAAAAGCACCTACAATAATAAAGCGAAAATACCAAAAATCAAAACAACCCCCTATGAGGACTTGGCAACAGTGGGAAGAAAAAACTCCCTTTTAACGGGAAGAAATCTCCAACAGAACCAGGCTCAGGGAGGGGCAGGGGAGGGACACATGAAGTGGAAGAGAGCCAGAGATGAATAATAACTAATGTTTAAATGTAGAATGGATCCATACAAAGAGACTGAAAAGAGGTGAGTGAAGAAGAAACACATTGCATCATGGGAAGCCCCCAGTAGCCTAGGTCTATTGCAGCATAACTAAGGGAGGATTCACAGTCCTAACTATAAGCTTTATCAGAAAGTAAAGTTTCAATCCTAATCTTAAAATTAGAATGGGAGGCAAAGCCTTCTGCTTTCAGGCTCTACCTCCCATTCTACTCTTAGGTATCCTAAGTAAGTAAGAGAGTGAAGTGCTATATTGGAGTGATATTGTATGGTACTATGACGTATTTAAGAAAAGATGGAGCGTGATTATTCAAGACCTTATATGTGAGAAGAAAGATTTTAAATTCAATTCTGGATTTAACAGGGAGCCAGTGAAGAGAAGCCAATATGGGAGAAATATGCCCTCTTCTTCTAGTCCCTGTCAGGACTCTAGCTGCAGCATTCTGGATCAGCTGAAGGCTTTTCAGGGAAATTTCAGGACAAGTTGACAATAATGAATTACAGTCCAGCCTAGACGTAATAAATGCATGAACTAGTTTTTCAGCATCACTCTGAGACAGGATGTTTCTCATTTCAGAGATATTGCACAAATGCAAGAAAGTAGTCCCACATGTTTGTATAACGTGTATTGAAGGACATCTCCTGGTCGAAAATGATTCTAAGATTCCTTGCAGTGTTACAGGAGGCAAAGGTAATGCCTTCCAGAGAAAGTATCTGGTTAGACAAAATGTTACAAAGTGGGGCCGAGTACAAGAACTTCAGTTTTATCTGAATTTAGAAGCAGGAAATTAGACATCAACCAAGTCTTTATGACTTTAAAGACATTCCTGCTAATTGGTGTGAGTCATCGGGCTTCATGGGTGTCATCTCGATAGCAATGAAAAGTATGCCATGCCTTTTAATAGTACTGTCTATGGGAAGCATGTGTAATGTAAATATAAATTATCCAAACACACAACCCTGTGAATAAAATATTATGGTAAACAGTATCAAATGCTGCACTGAGGTCTAGCAGCACAAGCACAGAGATGAGGCCACTGTCAGAGGCCTTAAGAAGATCATTTGTAACCTTCAAAAATGCGGCTTCTGTACTGTGATGAATTCTGAATCCTGACTGAAACTCTTTAAATAAACCATTGCTCTGCAGATGATCAGTTAGCTGTTTAACAACGACTCTTTCAAGAATTTTTGAGATGAAAGGAAGGTTGGTGATTGGCCTGTAATTAGCTAAGACAGCTGGGTCAGCTAGTGGTACACAATGTTGCACAGAAGCTGAGTACACATGGGAATCTGCAATATGTAAAGAAGACACACATACTAGGAGTCTGAAAGCGTGACAAGAAGCGAGCAAAGATGTTCTTGCAGGGATCAGGCATGGCTAATGTCCCAAACTCTGAAACCACGATGCGGTTCTTCTCCGAATTTTGGACGAATGAATCACTTCTAAGGAAACGGCTGCTGTAAGTGACATTGCCCTCACAGATGTGGAACCTGTGCATCATGGCCATGCCATCAAACCAGTGGGTGTATCTGAGAGAGAAAAAGAACATTCATGTAAGACAAAGGGAACGGTATAAGCGCTATAGGACTATAGAGAGTGAAAAATATTCATGGAGGAATCAGTGTCTTGTTGAATAATTACTTATGGTGAAAACCACAATTTATATCTACAGGGATGTGTTTACAATGCAAATAATGTTTTTTATAGTAATCCTCAGATACCTGTCTGTCCCAAATTCAAATTTCCCAGGACCATTTCTCAGAAAGCTCCCATTGATCCAAGCTGGAATAGATCCCTTTATGGTAGAAGGGATGGGATCGGGGGTTTCTTCCACAGAGCAGACCAGAGGCGCCAAGCACTCGAGTCCACTGGCCTGCGGACATCGCTGCCTACTGGATACTGACAGCAGAGAGGAGAATGACTCAACACTACATTATACACAGTATTGCATGTATTCATCTGTAATATCCACATGTGGGTTGATGAGGGGTAGTATGTTGCTATGGACTGTGAGCCAGAACTGTGTAGGAGAAAGTGAGGTCAGATCCAACACACAAACCACGTGATGATACTAACTGGGTGCTGTAGATGTAACAAAACAAGCCTTAAAATTTATTGTGTGCTAATTGTGTAAACAACTACATCCAGCATGTCCTTTGTTGGCTTTTGGGATGTTTGGTTATCCTCAAATGAAACATTTAAACTCTACATGTGAAGGAAAGTGGTTTTGTGAAACAAACACTATCTGCAATGGGAGACAGTTTCTGGTTTAACTGCTCCTGCTAGTATGAAAACATGACTCTCTGGGGGTCATGCACTACGAATGACACCTGCACTGCCTGTCTTATCTGTTATTCAATAACCCCATTCCTGTTCATTACCTCATATCTCTCCTCATAATGTGGACTGTAAAATATATACGAGAGTGATGTGATTAGCAAAAGCAAATCATTGGTGTTCAGTAGCGGGCACCATGCTGAGCTTAGCGTACAATCTCGCATTTTTTCTGACCACGTTATTGCAACAAATCAGCAGAGCGAGAATTTTGCTCATTCCTATGACACAAATACAACAGGCAGTAAAAATGGGAATGTGTAATAGAGGTATAACCACAGTAGACTTTAACAATCTCTTACTATGTTGATTCGGTGAGATTCGAATGTGATTACAGCAGCATTGCAAATGACGCCTAAATGTGTGCTGTCATTTTTTTTAGGATGCTATTTTCTGAGCTTCCTACTGCTACTTTCAAAATTAAGTTTCTTGAAAACAAAACAGCAGCACTGACAAGCCCAGAATTGCTGTGGATAATAGCTTCAGGTATTGGGTTTTTTATATGTATATATATATATATATATATATATATTTCAGTTTTGGATAATCACTAGTGCAACAGTAGTTTATTTGCAACAGCTATTTCTTTAATGAATTGTTTTCCTTCTGGCACCAACAGTATGTCAGGATACAAATGAATGACCTCGTTAGAATTTGCTGCTATAATCCTGCACATCTTTTTAATTTATGTTCTTTTCATTTTTTACTGTGTAGGGGCCTGTCAGCCGGTCTTTGAGTTAACAGCTGAGAATGACTAAAAGCTGTTAATGAGACATTGTGCATATTCTTTTACCAGCTCTGATTCAGCAGGAGTCCGTGAAGCAAGAACAATACAAAATGCCAACACGTCTTTTTGGAACTTGCAGCGCTGATTTATAAATGCAACATTATGACGAGCAGCAGAAACGGCATTATCTAAAGGCACACCTATATTTTGTGTGTAACTGTAAAGAATGAGCTTTTTTTGCAACCGATGCAATCAAACTACCTCTGTTTTTAAAGAGAGGTATGTGGGACACATGCCACATATCTGGAAACTTTTATTTGTTTTATTGTACTTGAGATTTTGATTTACTTACTCTTGTTCATTGCCAGCTGAAACAAAAAGCAACCTCTTGTAGAGGCTTCTAGGTTTTAATGTTTATGTAGAAACAGGATGGTGTGAGCGCAGTTCACCAGTTACTAAACACAGAGCTATGACATATTTTATAATGCAATAAAATATCAGGAAAAGCACAGGTTAAGTCCCATTTCATTCTTCTTATGTGTGTGTGCACATCATCTGGCTGCAAAGCTGAAAGAGGTTTCTACTCACAGCTGCGTGCTTGAGGCTCTGTGGTCTTGGACATGGCTTGTTGGTCTGTGTTTGGGTAGAGAAACAGGATTTATGCAGTGCAGGAGGAAACCCTTTGACCCTTGGACCCGTGCTACAATACAATACTAGCAGACTGCAGCACTAGTTGATGATTAACCGATTTAAAAAAATAAATAAAGCAAAACATGGCCATCAGCTTGAAATCACAAGTTTAGCAAACAAACAAAAAACATTTTCAATATTTACATGTTTTCAAACAAAACAATTCAATTAAACGATTAAGTCATGCAGTTTTATTATGCTGTTTTTGATCATACCTGCAGCTGTGCTAATCTTTGTTCCTCTTTCATACACAAACCTCACACTGCTTTTATGTGACCCTGATCTGCATTGCACAGCTTCATGCATTGTGTGTTTCACAGTGCATTCAAGGTTCCTGTGTATTTGTACTAAATCAAATTACAAAAAATGTCTGTAATTACTGTAAATGTTATAATATGCAAAGGCACATTAAACTGCTTGTTACCTCTCTTGTGAGAATGGATAAAAACAGAGTTTGCAATAGACCTGTGTCAACTGTGAAAATATCTGTATAAACAAAGGCGATGTTTATAAACACAAGCGTGATGACTCCAGTGGTAATTGTACCTACAATGTTCTACCCATGTGTTCAATTTTGATATGCATGAATTTTCACATTTAAGCATCCTTCATCTTCTTGTTCTAAAAAGTCATGGTGGCTCAAAATTTAATTACTTTGACCTAACGCGCAGATACGAGGGACGCTTTAGGTTGGGATGCAGCGTGGTTAAAATGTCATGTTTGATAGGGACTGTAATCTAGTGAAGTACAAACACGTACTAAGTGTAAACTACTGGCACATAAACATACTGGACACAAATACAAAATTAGGTAAAGAACATCTGAAAGCTGTAAACAGAGTGTAGGTAGTTACACAGACTGCACCAATTCCCACTACTCCTCTCAGAGAAATGAGAAAAAGGCAAGTATGTGCAAGACCTGTAAGAAGACCAGTTGGGTCATGATGTACTCGGGAGAATTAATTAAATTAGTGTTTCCCAGTATTAAAGCACAGTTATGGAGTAATGAATTTTAAAACCACAGTAAACAAAAACACCAAAATGAAACAAATGTGCAACAATCATAAAAGAGAGCGCAGGGAAGGGCTTTCTGGTAACATCAGTGTGAAAGATAAAAGCAAATCAGCAGCAGACAGCCGACAGATTTACTTTAGCCCTCTGGCTCTGAACGCATTTCCTCCTATGGCAAATAAGGCAGCCACTGGAAAGTACAGCTGTGTATTTTTTTAAGGCAAAAGGATAAACACAAGTGAAATTAGTGGGTTCAGAGTTGTCTAAACTATTGCTACAAGCTATAAAAAGACACACATACACACTCACACGACATACCAATGACAAAGGTATGCAGTGGAAAAAATGCTAAAAATAAATAAATAAATAAAACACTTTTGGCTGCAGCCAATAGCCCCACCGTGCCACAATAATATTTATAAATTACTGCAAAATGTCTCTTGTTTGCACCACTTGAAAATAGCAACAGCCAGTACAGTGTTTACTGGCCCAATGTGTTATAAATCAACCATAAACCTTACACTCAGTGTCGTTCAGAGTTCACCTGCAGTTCTGATGGGAAAGCAGTCTGAACTGTATCTGTTACGAAGCCCCAGGAGTGGGGGATGGAGCGGGATAAGGCTGTGGACTGAGGGGGTTTCAGTAAATGAGGTGTTCTGCTTCGCTCAGCCATAAAACTAGTGAGCCTCGTCTCAGAGCATGACAGGCTACCCCCGAGTTCATGTAAACACATATAAGTGGTAAGGAGCATGTTTGAGTGATTACAGGTTTTCAGCTGAACAAAAAGGTGGGGTAAGATTTCAGGTCGGGTCTGTGTGTTTTCATACAAAAAAAACCTGCATTATCCTTCAAGCATTTTGGTTATCCCGTTTTTCTGTTCTGTGTGGCCACATCAGTTCAACATGCACCTCACTTCATTATCTTGCCACTATCAAATTAATGAATACAAGAGGTTTAATCAGAAAATGGGGGAACAGGAGCCATCGACGCTGGACACTGGCTTGTAATAAGTACAACAGGTTTTTTGTAAATTAGAAGAGTAATTTTAATTAGATTGGAATTAATTATATATATATAAATACATATGATAGCTGTAGAGAAGCTTACACATGCCAGGGCACACTTACAGTCACACCAACCCACTCAGACATGCACACACACACATACACACACGCTGTGTGTACGGGGATGTCTAAACTCGTTATGCTGTAGTAGCTGTCTGTCTTTCTTTTTTTCTCTCCATCCAATCAAGAATTTGCTTCTCTTGTAAACTCTGAACGAGTGGCTGTGACTGAACTTTAAAACAAAACTGTTTTGTAGATGCAGGTGTTGTTATGAGTTGTACATTTTCATGTTACAAGTGTTCTCAGTGCAGGACAAACATGTCTTACCATCACTGTCGGGTCTCCAAGCCCTGTTTGATCTCCTTTTCATGTTTGCATCCCTCTTAATCGAAGTTGTTTTTCTAAGAAACTCTCATTACAAAAAGCATATATAGCCAAGTGTAGCATTAATGTCTGCTTGTTTGTTTGTTTATTTGTTTGTAAAATAATATAACTCAGTTTGCTGTCTAAGCAGATAAATTGTCCCATCTAGTGGTGAACTGAGAAACTAAATGAGTCTGCCATCTGAAGTAGTGGGATGTTTATTACAGACCTACTTTTCTTCCTACTGTTTCTTTAAAGAGGCCACAGATGTAAGACTAAACTCCTGCAGCCTAAATCACATCTGAACCTATTGCAGGTTCTCTTGATCCGAACATCAACATCGCTGCATTTAAGCATTTTCGCGCTCAGATATTTCTCATCATATTTTCGAGCTCATCTACCCGTTTGGGAGTAAGCACCATGCTTTTATTGTGCTACATAATATTACCCGAACCGTCTTCAACAGATTTACAGCGTCTGCACGCTGAGTCACCTCAGACCTGCACAGTCTGACACTTTCATATCTCAGAAGTTGTGTCTGTGCCCTCCAAGTCTCATGAGGTGTTCAGGTTCTATTCATTCATTCAAGTCATTATGACAAGCTGGGTCAGTGTTTTCATCAGTGCATTTAACTCCACAACAGCTGATATACGGCATAAAAATGCCAAGAATGTTCCAACATGAAATATGCTGAGGTCACACATTTGCTTATTCATGTGGTCAATGTGTCGCTGCAGAATCCACAGCAGAACTGTTTATGGTGTAAGAAAAGATTGTAATGCAGCTATCAATATTTTCTGCATCAGTGGCAGCATCTGTTTCTCATCACTTTGTCATCCTTTACCTTACTGACGCTTCCTAATAAGATTTTTTTTTTTTTTTTGCGTGTGTGTGTGTTACATTTCTGAGAAAACAGGCTAGCGCCAGATGTTGGCTTCCCATAGTGTTATGCAAGAACTGAATTCCAGCTTTGGGGGAAAATGCTTTAATCACATAAAGTGTAAAGGTGGATTAAAATCCAGATTTATACTGATACAGAGGTGAATGTGCCTTCAGTATTTACAGACTTATCATACTTCCCTTGTACGGATGTGAAAGCTCTTGAACACGCGTGTGCACCTACTTCTATGCATTGCACATGTTCTAATCCAACGGGAAAGTCATGGGAAATGTTCCTGAAAACACACCTGTGTGATCCATCAGCCAAGCACATGCACTGACCCTCTTTGCCATTGGTCCATCTTCATCCCCGAGAGGCCGTGGCAAACCAATAGCAGTACGTGTTATTGCATTCAGAGCGGGCGTTGCCTGTGGTGGAAAGTTTAAAAGAGAACGCGTGTCCTCTTGTCCCTCAGCAGAAGCATCAATCAACATGATCCCTATTGTGCTGGCCTCAGTGCTCATTGCTGGCGGTAAGAACATCTGGCATTTTCTAATTCTGTGTGTAATTGTTTCTGTGGGTTTGCAAGTAATGTAAGCGAGGATACGTGCCTGCTTATTACCACACGGGGAGCTCCCCCTCCCCCGCACAGTCCTTTATCAAAAAGAAAAATGATCATTTAAGAGTTTTCCTCACATCTGTAAAACTCTTCTTCCAGCCCTTGGGTGTGGCACACCACCCATCCCGCCTCTGACGTCCCGTGTGGTCAACGGAGTCGATGCCAGGCCTCACAGCTGGCCCTGGCAGGTAGGCTAATATGTACACACCTGTCTGTGTTTTTATACTTACTGGCAAACCTAACGGGCGGAGCATCTGGTTATTTGTTGTCATACCCGGTGGCCATTGGAAATCTTCTAATTAAAAAAGGGGGCTTTTGAATTAAATCTGCAGCGTACGCAGTCCATCTAGTCATCAACAACCTGCTGCTTACGCCGTCCTTTTTGCTGTCCCGTCTTCACCTCCAGATCTCCCTGCAGTATGAGAAGGAAGGTGCGTGGAGGCACACTTGTGGGGGATCTCTGATTGCTGCCAACTGGGTCATGACTGCTGCTCACTGCATTAAGTATGAGCAGCAGAGGAACACAAAGACACAAACACAGAAACACAACTACCAGTGCACATATCTACAAATTAAATTCTAGCCCCCTAACCCCACATTAAATCTTGTGGGAATTCAATTCAACCAATCATCACACCATTCAGCTTTCTGCAACAACTTCTCTGTCTAGCAGACTCTGGCCTTGACATCCTGTTCTCTCCTTCAGCACTGAGTTCTCCTACAGGGTGTTTGTGGGCAAATACAACCTGGTTGAGGAAGAGGCTGGCTCCCAGGCTGTCCTGCCTGAGAAGATTATTGTCCATGAGAAATGGAACCCTATCTTTGTGGCCTTCGGGTAATAGAACCACCACCTTGTAGTATTAAGAGCGATGAGAGTTTCCTACATACGGCACATCATAATCTCCTCTCTAAAAGTGTATCGATATCAGTACGGTGAAGGGGAACAAGGCTCGAATTCCATTTATTTGCTTCAGAGCAAATCATGTCAATTAAGAATGTCTCAATCTTTATTCATTTAATTCAAATTCATTCAACTTCATTAGTGTAATCTGCTGATTAAGATAAAACAAAATAGAGTGACTCCATTTAAAAAAACTATTATGTCGGTTTATTTTCTTTTTAAAAATAGCTAAAAATGAGCTTTTTCTGCAATGGAATTTAAAGAGGTAAGATTATAAATTGAGAACATTAATTGTTCATTATTTTTAGACATGATAGTAAACAGAAAGGATGCAAGAATATAGATTGTACTCCTTCCCATTATCTGACGATTTTAAATTGCCTGTCAGTACAACCGCATCACACAGTCTCTCTCTCTCTCTCTCACACACACACACACACACAGTAATGATATCGCCCTGATCAAACTGTCAGAGTCTGTGACTTTGAGCGACCAGGTGCACTTGGCATGCATCCCCCCAGCTGGCACTGTCCTGTCCAACCTCTACCCCTGCTACATCACCGGATGGGGAAGGCTGTACAGTAAGTCGCTCAAAAAATTCTCTTGTCCTTTACAGTGTTTAGTTGGTGTGTCAGTGCGATGCTTGGATTTGCAACCAGCTGTGAGTGAGTGTATCTGATTGGGGTAACGCAGGGAAACCTCCGAAGTTCAGATGAAAATGACATGCATGAGATTTTTAGCTGGAACTTTCTGGGGGAGGATTATTCTTAAATTGAAAATTTAGGTCAGACAGTGAATTTTGCGCTCAAGGAAATGCTGTAAATCAGCTTTGACAGCAGGCTAGTGTATGTGGATGATGTAGACTCTGCCTGTGTGTTTTAGCCGGAGGCCCCATAGCTGATAAGCTGCAGCAAGCTTTGATGCCTGTGGCAGACTATGCCACCTGCTCCCAACCTGACTGGTGGGGTATCGCTGTAAGGACCACCATGGTGTGTGCCGGCGGGGATGGAGTCGTGGCTGGATGCAACGTAAGTTTGCACTGTGTTTGTATACATGAGGCGAGTTGTTTTCCGTCATGTTTTTTAGCAATTTAATATAAACATGGTTTTTTAAATTTATTTCAATTGCAGTTACTAAAATAATAATGCTGATTGCAACTTTTTTATTTTTGTTTGTACGTTGCCAAACAATAATTGATTAAAATCCATAAAACCTCAGATTTTCTCTTCTCTGTCTTTGTCCAGGGTGACTCTGGTGGCCCTCTGAACTGTCAGAATGCTGAGGGTGTTTGGGAGGTACACGGCATCGCTAGCTTTGTCTCTGGCCTTGGCTGCAACTTTGTGAAGAAACCAACTGTCTTCACCAGAGTCTCTGCTTTCAACGACTGGATTGACCAGGTGAAGCAGATACATGAACAGAATCCAGGCTCCTTGTGAAGGAACATCTCCAGATTTAATGCTGTTTCTTCATTTTACGTGTTAAGTAATGACTTATTCTTTCCTGCAGGTTATGATGAACAACTAAGGAAGATGACCTGTCAATAAAAGTAAAAAACAAAACAAAAAACAGCAAACTGCATCTATTTTGCTCGTTATTGTTTATAATGCAGACTCAAGTCTGACAAAACTGACATCCAAATGAAACAAAAAGAAAACTAACAACAACAACAACTGGGAAAACAACAAATTATTTTACCCTGTCCTTAAAGGTTTTCTAGAAATGGAAACAATGTCACGAGTCGTCCAGCAGGTGTCCTCGTACACTCTTAATAGGTTAAATTGGTTCTGACAGCTTTTAAACGCAGGGTTCTGTGCAGCATAGCCATTGTTTCTGCCATGCACAAACACAGCAAATGCAAGATATTTCTTTCAAATAGCTCACAAGAACCAAGCAAATATTTCAAGGAAAAAAGTCTAATGATATTTCAAACAAGAAGTTTCATACTGAGTGCAAGTGGCAGACAAAATAATCTGTTAGCCCTGCATGAACCAGTCCTGGTTGGTCACTCTATCCCGTAGTCTCAGCAGAGGGGACCACAATACTCTGCTGGGAATTTCCTCATTAAAGCAGTGCTCTGAAAATGAAGAAGGCCAGAATGAAAAAG
>VOQJ01042230.1:0-13245 GCA_015052665.1 Apistogramma diplotaenia | reverse complement strand
ACAAACATCCATCAGACGGTGAGCCACAGAGCTTTTCTCAGGTTCCTGAGTCTGTTTTCTTCCTCTGCTCTTTAATCCAAACCTGAGGACCTTTCAGGCAGGAGACAAAAACCTCAGTATTGTCCAACTGAGAAGCAAATGACGACATTCAAATTCCAGCTGAACTTGAGACATCGCAGTAGTTTCTAAGGCACCTAAAAGGCCTTTCCGCAGCATGGAGATGAGGGGCTAAACTTCATCCTTTGGTTAGTTAAAGGTATTTTTTCATCTGTGAGATGAAATGACTGTCGTGATTTTATTTTTATACAACTTCTATAATTGATTCACTCGTTTCCCACCAGCCAGCTGAGCCTGTCACCGCTGTCTCAGACTCCTCCTCCACCCTGGAGCAGCAGGTGATGACAGGTGGAGAACTAGCTCAGCAGCAGCTGAGCTCATGAACTCAGCTGCTGCTGAGAAGCACCAAGGAGATGGAGTGTGTTCACTCAGTGGAGAAGGCTTCTGTGGGATCTTAAGCTCTGTGGGTGCAGCATCTTTCATGCCTTGCTCCACCTCTGCTGCCACTAATGTAGCCCAAGTCTGTGGGAAACCTGGAAAACCAGAGTCGGTGTTTCTGATGGAGGCTGAAACTTGTGCTCTTTTTGTTTTTGTGTAGAAACACACTGATTCCACAGCCAGCGGCTCAAACGTGGACAGTTTGCTCACCTCCTCTCTGAGTTCGTACTGCTCAATGAGCTTCTTCAGCTTCTCGGCCAGCTCCATGTTCTCCTGCCTCAGTTTGGTGTTGTGGGCACTGTGCTGCTCCATCTGCACCTCGATGTCGCTCAGGGTCATCTGGAAGTGCAGCATGGCCTCCTTCCGCTGTTCATCGTACTCCCTGGAGCGCTGGGCGTTCTCCTCCTGCAGGGGGGGGGCAGGAATGAAACCCACACAAAGTACAAAGGATCCTCTATCAGACGCTCCTGACAGCTACCTTCAGGGTCTTGTTGTGTCTCTGCAGCTCCCGACAAAGACTCTCCAGCTTGCTGCGGGCCAGGATGGCCTTGCTGTGCTCCCCCTGCAGGTGGACTTTCTCCTTCACGATCTGAGACTGCTTCTTCTGCAGAGCCTTCAGCTGCTTCTGCATGCAGCGGCTCTCCTCCAGCTGAAAGACACAACCGCCAACCGAACATTCAAACGGGCTCATTTTTAATCTTTCATGGAAACGTACAGGAAACAGATTTAACCTCTTAGCATCAGCCCATGTTCATATTTAAAGGCCTCTATGAGGTCTGCAGCTTTTGGTTGGATTTACTTGTGTGGCACTGAACTATCATTAACACGCAGCTTCTCTTACTGTGTGTCCACTGAGTACAATGATAATACAATAGACCCAACGAGCTCTGCTGAAACCAACCAAACTGCCCTTCGTTACTTCGTTACTGCTGTTAGGGAGAAACGACTGAAAGCTGCAGCTGTTCTGCGTAAACAACGAGCTTCTACATTTTCTGACTGATAAAATGCTTCGAGCTGCTGTGCGGGGGTTACCTGCTCTGCCTGTGGAACGAAAGGTTCAGGTCAGTTTATCAGGTCATGCTTTCAGACTGTAACTCGTGAAAATAAGCCCGAGTACTGCTCCGTGTCGGTGTGTCAGTGTCAGATCTGTGGCTCACCAGGTCAGCGTACTTCTTGCACAGAGCAGCCAGCTTCTCCTCGGGAGTTGTGAGGGAGTTCAGGGCCTGCATCAGAAGAACCACCTCCTTCCCTGAAACCACACAGAAGCAAAATACTGTCAGCCGCCAAGTGCACCCTCTCAGCTGAACCTTTAGGTGGCACCAAAGCCTCGAAGTCTCAGAAGATCTGATTAGAGTGCACGTGAGCATTAGTGCCTTTATTCACCACATCAAATGACTGAGTGAGAGCCAGAAACAAGAAATGCTACAATCACAACAAACAAACTGCTTGGAGGTGGTGTGTGTGTGTGTGTGTGTGTGTGTGTGTGTGTGTGTGTGTGTGTGTGTGTGTGTGAGAGCTAGACTTTAAATGACCAACCAGTGATTTTCCCCGTTTCTTTCATCAGGTGGATCAAAATCACCGAAATTCAAACTCGCCCGACATTTTCAATAGATACACCTACGGCAGGGGTGGCCAACCCGCGGCTCCCGAGTCGCATGCGGCTCTTCGCCCGGTTCCAAGCGGTTCTTACTTTCATATCGAAGTTTCGCTTCGTTGAGTTCAACACGGTATTTTAGCCAAACGCGCTGAATGAAAACACCTCCCAGTTTCCCGGTAGGAGTAAGATCATTTGAGCAAACGTTTTCTGGGCGGCTTAGTGGTGAAGCCGGCGGCCACATTCATGTGCCGTGTTGCAGTGCGGGTGGCGCAGGTCTTTCCCCATACCTTTCCACCCATTTCCTGTCTCCATACTGCCAATAAGAAGCCGCTATGGCCAAAAAATCTTTAAAAAATAATGGCAGGAAAAAAAAGTGCAGCAAAATAAAAATATGAAGATGAAAACAGGATTAAAGGAAAAAGGTATCGTAAATGATTGTTTTTGTTTGTGGACTCGGTTAAACTGAGTGTGTGAGACACACTGTTGAAAAGGACGGGCCTGTGGTCTTTGTAGCTAGCAGTCGATTTCTGTCATCAGTGTGTGACATTTACAATAAATCTGGCTGAGCAGAGGTGTGTGTGTGTGCGTGTGTGTGAGGAAGGGACGGGGTGATGTTCGTGTGTGTGATGTGGCTCTTTGCGGTAACAGTAAAAAAATGTGGCTCTTGGTCTCTGTTGGCCTCCCCTGACCTACGGTATCATTTAGAAAATCTTTCTCGAGTCATCACAGTCACAAGATTTTCAGAAAGTGTGACCTCTGACCTTGAGACAGTTGCTGAGATTCAAACTGATGAGACTTTCAGTAGATGTGAATTTGAACGTCCTAGGTCACATTGTTACAGTTATCAAATGACAGTATTTCTGAACTGCTGACTCACATTTTCACACATTTTCCCAAAACTTTAAACACAAATCTAAAAACTCAAGCTAATTTCCCAAAATCCAACACTTTGCCATCAAAATGAACTGAGCACTGCCAGAAACAGTGTGTGCAAAACCAAACACTGTGGTCAAGTCTCACATACTGCAAACAAAAACATTCTCAAACACACCATTTGCTGCACAGCAGCACCTGCAGTCAGCAAAGTGTTTGATCCATGTGTGAACACAGAAACTGCCATGAAGACATGAGAGCTGCGTGCAGACAAACAATACCAATAAAAACAACAACCGTAGGACAGACTCAGGCTGCACCACCATGTCTGTGTGGGACTTCATCCACATCACAGGCAAGTCGCTCCCACACCCCCCACCATGTGTGCCAACTCCAGCCTTTACAGGACTCTACAGTAACATCGTCACATGCATGCACCCCCCCCCCCAAAAGTTACCAGTGGCTACACAGAGGGCGACTTCCACATGTTGCGTGCACAGCGCGCTCCTGCCACCCGCATGTGGTCACTGTTCAATTCTGATAAAGGGGGAGTGCACTTACGAACGTGTACTGCCAGTGGACACTGCATTGTAATGACCATCACAGTAGTTGCAGTGTGGCAAACAGCAGGAACAGTGAATGTCCTGATGACGCTGCCACAGACAGTCTGCTCAGACTGGCTCGGACCTTGTGGTCATCCCACGGTGTACAACTGGACACATGCATGTCACACTGGGAGTTGCTGTGTAACAGATGACAGCGGTGCTGGAGTTGTGTTGGCATTTTGTTGCCAGTGTTTACATTTTTGCAACAATGTGTTCAGTGATGGAGACTGTGTTTAAGGTTCAGCAACACACGCGTGCAGCATCTCTGGTTTAGTGTCTCAGCGACTGTGAAATACTGTGTTGGACCCCCCCACCCCACCCCCACCAGCCTTTGTACGCGCAGGAACAAGAAACTGAACAAACACAGAGGGAACAAAGTCATTTTGATTTGTTTTAAATGTTAACAAAAGAAAAGTTCTGCTTGGTAAAACTTCCCTGCCTCTGATCTAAAGAAAGCACTCTAAATACAGCTAAATGGATTTTTATCAGATTCTAAACATGTAAAAATATCTCCATTACTGGTCTCTAAATGGATTGTGTGAAACTTAACAAGCTTCATGTGTCTGTTGGTTATTAAGCTGGATTCTACCTTTGCATTTAAACAACAATTTGATTCCTGAGATTAAAAGTGTGTCCTGACTCCTATATACAGCTGTTCATACCGAAAGCTTTGTCCTCTCTGCTCTTGACGTCTCCTCCGGGATCAAGCTCCGTCTCCACCAGATCACTGGGACTGTCCTCTCGGCCTGGAGTCTCGCCCCTCTCCTCGTTAGTACAGGACAGGGCCAAACTGAACTCAGACACCTCCTCCTGACAAAACACGTTCATCCATTAGATTAAATCCTTTTGAAAGGTTCTTTCATCAGAGCTCTTTTTCAGACGAGAACTGTGTACAAAAGACTGCACCCGTAGATACTACGTACTGGAGGACCACTCTAACCAGAATCTGTCAGAGCTCACCTGAGACGGGCTGTCCAAGTCCGGCGGAGAATCGTTGCCTCCTACGATTCGTCTCGTCGCCACATCGAGCTCACAAATCCCCGACGTCTCCATCAGTGTTGGTCACGAGCTGGAAGTTCAGAGCAGATACAAGATTACCACAGAACGGACGTGGAACTCTAGCACTGAACTATCTGCCCCAGAAGCTCAGTCTGAATCATGCACATGCACAGCTTATCAAACAGTATTTTACACTTCTAGCACGCTATAAACTGCAATAATTTTCTGTGTCCACTGAAGAGATTGATCTTGTTAGTATTTAGTCAGTAAGGAGGATGAAGTGGAGTTTTGTATGCTGGTAATCCTCATGGCTCTGATTCTGGCTGAGTTTGTCAGTTATTTCTGCTTCAGTAAGTCCAATATAGCGTCATCTCATTAACAATGACCAACAGGTGAGAGGCTGTTAGCACTGGAAGAAAAAACACTGCGTCACTGCAAATATTCTGAATGCAAATGTGAAACGCTTTCAATGGCATCGTCTTCCTGCTGACAACAGCTTTGCTTCGGTGACCTCAAATGCTTCAGTTAATGTAAAGACAGTTCCTCTGTTTCAGGTGTAGAAAAGTAGGCTGTGATTATAAATCAGTCAGGCAGTGACAGGTCGTCAAGTCTGGGAATAAGTGAAACCTTCAAACATTTCTGTTGTTCACAGTCAGTCTCTTACATCTGTTTAAGCTTTAACTGGCCTTCTCATGTTAAGACTAAAACGAGTTGTTTTAACCAATCACTTTTTATCATCGAGTGCTGACTTTGATCTTCAGGTCATTTAAAGTGTTCTTCTACAGACAGAGCAGCCTGCCACAGGTCAGCCTGCTGTTAGTGTCAGTTTCATCATGTGTAACCCTGAGTGATGAAAACGCGCAGCCTTTCAGCTTGGCTGCAGCCTCATGGCTCACATGGCATGAAGAGGAAAACGAGTTCCTCCTTCTCCAAAAAGCAACAACACTTTATTCGCAGCCGAAGTGAACCACGTGTGTCCAGCTGCAGCAGCCCGACCTGTGAACTCGACAACAGTCTGATTTCAGTCGTATGTTGAGCAGTCCCAGTCTAACCCAGTACAACCGAAACTCGGGCCTACAAACAAACCACTTCGGTAGCACCTTTGCACTAAAACCAGCAGCGTATAGTTTGGAAGCCCCAAAAACGTTCAGGTGAACTCGTTTAAGAAGGTTAAAAATCCTTGAAATTCACGTTACAAGGAGTTTCACTTTGTAACGTGAACATCCTAGGTCACAAACTCACGGAAGTTTACCGCAGGCTAGCCTAACCTAACCAGCTAGCTGCTGTGCAGCAGAGAAGAGCTATTAGCTTTTAACTGACAGAGTGAGTGAGCCTCAGTGAGGAGGCGACGCCTTCGACCTCTCTCCCAACATCACGGCTAACTCCTGCTAACAAGCATGCAGCTAACGCTGAAACATTAGTGGCTACAGCGTTAGCTGCGCTTCAGCAGTACAACGGGACCTGAGACTCCCGCTCAACAGCTCCTGAGCACTCACACACCAGCCTACCTGCGCCGTTTGATGCCCGCTGTTCAACTACACCTCCTGTGTCTTAACACTCGGCTAAAATGTATATAGTAAATACTGCGAGCTAACTAACTTAATCAAAGTCTGAAAAACACCACATTAATATGTTAATTCAAGTTAAACAAAAGAGCCGGAATAAAGGAGACCATATTAGGCATTGCAAGCCGCACAAACAAATTTTATTATCGGCAGTGTAGCGATCCGGAACAGCACGGTACCCGTAAACCGGACAGATTTTAAGGGGAGTCTGATGTGACGTCCATCGGCGCGGACGACATCCTGCTCATGCTAACCGCTGTGCTAGCGCTTGATTCAGTCTACCTGTGACTAATTGCATCCTTCAACTGTCAGGTGACAACTCATAGATCAAAGAGCTCAAGTGCTGAACTAAGACCGTGCGGACGCATAACGCACCTCTGAAAATTAGAGCCAGCGTCAGCTAGCTCTTGTTAGCACGACTAACCTGTGATAGCAGCTAGCACTGCCAGCTAACAGTACAAAACAAACTTTACTTCGCCAAATGCTGAATGTTTCACTCTGCTCGTTAAAACTACATAAGCAGGTTAATAAAGGCACATCACACAACGAGTTTGAGTCCGCTCAGAATGGTAATAGTTGAGTGAATGTCGCTAAAATACCTGGCGCGGTTACCTGTGTCCTCACTGGAGATGAACGAAGAAGTAAAGCTAGCATGAGACGGCGAACTTAACGTCCGGTTAAATATTTTCAAAATAAAACCGTCCAACGATTAACCGTTCTGCGGGGAGTCAGCACATCTTCACTCTACTTCATCAGATCTGTTGTCCCTATGGCACAAAAGCTCACAATAACGGTCCTTAGGCATCTCAAGATGGCTGTTGTGTTGCACAACATGTGTTAGAATCACTTTGGTGCTTTTGTGTTTGGAAGACTGCTAAAATAGAAGAGGATGCCTTTATTGTCATTATACAGCTGTAGAATTAAACGACACTTTTCTCCACAGTTTTCACATCACAAATCCTCTCTAATTATGACTCATAAAATATCAAATTAATCATTTACTCCACTAGTTTTTCTTCTGTGATATAGTTTTATAGGTCACAAGAGTTTTTAAATTAAGTGCGCCAATGTCAAATCTTTAATTTGAATGTGATAATGGCGGTTTCCGGTTTTAATCTGAGAAGCTTGATGCGCTGAAGTCGAAACCAAAAGCAAAACAGAGATTGTTCTTTTTCATGGAGGGAGGAATCCAGAGTTCACAACACAAATCACAGGAAGCTGAAAACTCTTTACATGTCAAGTAAGAAAAAGTGTCTTCTTGTTTATTAAAACCAACTTTTATGTTGAAGTTTTTCACTGTTGACTTATTTTTTAAACCTTCCTCCTCTAAACACAAAACCCAACTTTTATTCACAAAATCTGGAAAAGCATCAGAACCCTTTAATCTTTGAGTAAAAAACTGTGTTTACATCATCCACCATCCATCCATCAGTCTTTTTAATCAGGTTTACTGGGTGGGTGTAGGGGTTTGTGGGGTTTGATTACCCAAAGATGAAGATGACCATTGACACTCACCTACGACCAGTTCAGAATCACACATTTACATGCTCGTGTTTGGACTGTGGAAGGAAGCCAGAGAACCCAGCAACAGCCTGTGCAGACACGGGGAGAACATGGAAA
Source organism: Apistogramma diplotaenia (assembly GCA_015052665.1). Classification (NCBI taxonomy): domain Eukaryota; kingdom Metazoa; phylum Chordata; class Actinopteri; order Cichliformes; family Cichlidae; genus Apistogramma; species Apistogramma diplotaenia. The sequence continues at coordinate 5,491 of VOQJ01042230.1, read as the reverse complement.
CTCCACCCAGCACCACACAGTCAGTCAGAACATTAACAAAGCTCAGCATTCGTTACACACGAGTGTTTGCAGCCTTATATGTGGCTGCTTTATATAAAACTGCCTCCTTTATATTCAGGCAAAGCTGCGCAGTCATGGTGGCAACTTGTCCTGCTTCCCTCCCTCACATGACAAACAAATATAACAAACCTGTATGTGTTATAAACCTTATCAGACCTGTGCTTTGCACAAATTACATGGCAAGTTTCACATTTTAATTTTGTACATCCCGTGAAATATATATATCCAATATTTTTCCTTAAAATATGACAAAATCTTCACAAAACTATAATTTGGTATCAAAAATAACAACAGTACTGTAAAGTTTGATGGTAAAAACAGGATTGATAAATTTTCACAGCATTACTCAGTAATATAACCTCTTGCAGTAATCTTTAATTTGAATATTTCGTTGAAATTTATTATTATTATTCACAGTAGTGACGCTTCACATCAGCTGTGTCCTGTGAAGCAGCTTTTTTCATGATGAGCAGCCAGCATGAACACGTTGTCGTGTACCCTGCCGTCCAGCTGCGACGTTAAAGCAGAGGTGAAACCAAACGTTTACATGTGCGGGTAAGTCCATGGTCTCACCATCAGGGGGCGCTGCTGCTGCTGTTTTAGTTTCCTCATAGCTCACACAGTCTCATGAGATTTATTTAGGCTGATTAAGTCAAAAATCCTGTTAGTCCACTGCAGCTTTTCTCAGATAGGTTTCTGTTTTATGACCGTTATCTGCTGCTTTGTCAGTGAAACAGATTCAAACACACTGACTGATGTTCCACTAAACCCTGCTCTCTGATCCAACTCATCCAGTAAAAGCTCAAATTATTTATGTCTAGTGCGCTGGGCCGTAATTTCAGGTTACATTTTAGTTGTTTAGTTCATGCACTTAAAATCCTGATGGAAATAGAATAGAAACAAGTCAAAGTATTTTCTGTCTTGATGTCAGACCTCCTCCTCCTCTCCCTCCACCATCATGTCCTTAGTAATACCTGATGCTGCATTCAGAGGGCAGGGGAGAGGAGGAGGTGCTGCTGACTGAGACCTCACCACTGTGTTTCCCTCTGATCACTCAGAGGTGGTCCGGGCTCATAATTCATGATCATGTTTGGACATTCACAGGAAGCCTAAACCACACAACATACAATAACCGCCCACGAGGCTCTAAACATTTCACTTCAGAACTGTTTTTTTCTACTCCTTGCTCTGTGTGATGTCACAGACAGTTTGTCCTTATGTGGTCGCAGGAAGCACAGTTCCTCTGCATGGAAAGGAGCCAGTTGAGGTGGTTCAGCATACAGTTCCTCCTGGACTCCACCCAGATGTGGTGTTTCACGTTCAGTTAGGCTGAGACCCGAGGCTGACCCAAGATAGGCTCCAGAGGTGATGCCCCTCAGCTGGAGGAGGTCCAAGCATCTTTGCTTAGACAGAACCGGACCTGGCTAGATAATAGAAAAGCAATACTTTTAGTTTTAATTTGCATAGTTTTAGTTGTTTTATTGTTCTAAATAAAATCGACACTTTTACAGGTCGTGTTTGTAAATGAGAACTTGTTCTCAGACGTTTTACGTGGCAAAATCAAGGTTTTAAGAGAAAGCATCTGACTAGCAGTGCCTGACTTACAGTAATGATACCACTACACAGCACAGTATTGTGTAGAAACCCTCCTGCGTGTGTTCTGGGTGTTTTCTGGTGTCTCTGGGATTTCTCTACTTGGCTGTGCATCTCTAACTGAACTGAACTGCTCTCGCTTTCAAGCAGCAGAGCTTTCTGCTCCGACAGCCAATGAGCGCAGGGTTGGGAGCTGGGCACGCGATGCGATTGGCTCAGCCCCGTGCTTTGTTGTCATCCCCACGGCTGATTGGCGGGCCCGGTAAAGACCCGCCCCTTCTCTGCCCTCGGAGCTTTCCATCCAGCAGAAGAAGAAGAACGGGAGAAAAAGGCGACAGCTCCCCGGGGCTCGGCTGGAATAAAGCGGGACCACGGAGCTGCTTCCGTGGCGTTCAGATCTGTTCGGGGGGATAACGGCGACGCTCGCGGGCTCACCTTCACGGTACGTCCTCCTGTGCTGCTCCTCTTCCTCAGGCTGAGTTTGACTCTGAGAACCGCTGGTGTCAGATATCAGAGAGCAGAGCTGCTCCTCCCGTCTGCTTCCACTGTGGAGCCACTTTCAGGGTGTTGATGAGCAGATATCGGACCTGTGGACTGTTCTCTGTGTCCGTGGCACGTTGTTGATAACAGAGCAGACCCAGAGCGCTCTGATCGAACTTCCAACTGCACCGGCAGTTCCGTAGCTCCTTCAGGGTAGGTGACTCCGGGACTTTGCAGAGCACAGCTGGGTTTCTGGGTGCTCGCTGTGATCCTGACCTAGATCTGCAGAAATAATCGTACCTGGTACAATTAAGAAGTTATCCATGAATGAAGCTTTTACCCCGAAAGGCAGGAGTGGATTTAGTGGAAAAATCCCGGAGGGTGGTACTTGAGTGGTAACCTGAGGATGGAGACACACTTTGTAGGCTCACTACACCACCTGTAATGATGAATATATTTATGAAGATATTCAGCTGTGGTTTGTGACCAGCTGCATATCAGACAGGCGTCTGCACAGCCAGATCTCTACCTACTGCTCCTGCTGATTTGCATATTAAACATTAAGTTTCTTAAATGGCGCACGGTGTATGTTCAGGAGCCCAAAACCCAGACTGCTCCAAACACTCGCTTTATCACTGTTTTTTCTACTCTTGGCTCTGTGTGATGTCACAGAGGGGATGGAAGCTCCACCCATATCTGGATCGCAGAAGGAGAGGTTTGCACCTGCGGAGCCAGGTGTTTAGTCAGATTTCATTTTCTGTTAGAATTTTGGCTAATTATGAAAACAGTTGCAGAATTAAAACAGTTACAGTTAATGTTCAGCGTTTTTTCTGGGTAACAAGTCTAGTCTTTCCTTTGCAGCAGTGCATTTGCATCCCTCTGTTAAAGCTCGTGCTCACTGTTTGGTTCAGCTCGAGCTCCAGCTGCAGGAAGGGGACCTTTATTGACAGGATGTATCTAGAAGAAGGTGGAGGTGGTTATAACAGCTGGCTGCAGCTGGCCTTCTCTCCATGCTCACCCACGGCTCGGAGCAGCCTGCAGCCGCCCGGTCCTCGTCCTGCACCTGCACACATCGGTTGCCCTTTTCAGACTCATGATCAAATACAGCAGCTGGTCTGGACCGAACTGTCGAGCAGCTTATAGTTGTGCTTCTATGGGAATGTTTTGGCTTTATAAATCCTTCACTCAGACATGCTCATCCTCATCAGCCTGTTACTGTGACGTATTCAGGCATCGATCCCTTCCTTCAGGCAGACGCTCGCCTGTGATGGTTCCTGCAGGAAGAGCTGCTCATGTGTGTGACGTGGTGACAGCTGGTTGTCCGGAGCGCTGCTGTCCGGAGCGCTGCTGTCCGGCTGCTGTCCGGAGCGCTGCTGTCCGGAGCGCTGTGAGGCTTTCTGCTGTCAGACTTTCTTGATGTTCAGTTCTTCTTGGAAGAATGAAAACTGGTGTAAAAACTGGCGTCTGCTGTGTTACAGCTGAGTGAGCCTCTGCCAGACAGGAAGCCAACACGTTCAGATGCTTTTATTCTGATTTTATCAAAATTGATTTTGTGTTTCTGAGATAAGCAGCCTGGCGACATGTGCGGCGCTTTGATTTTGCTTTGAAGGAAGCTCAGGACTGGATGTTCAGGTTCTTTAAAGGAGAATCTTAGATGTGAAGCTGTGAGGCATCATGGGATGCCCCTGCCTTTCTCTTCCCGGGTGTTTGGAGGTTTCACACAGCAGACGGCACCATCTGTTCGGCTGCTCCCGCCCTCAGGCACCACCTCAGAAACACCTTCCACCCTCAGCAGCACATGGCCCTTCTTCTTCCCTTTTGCCTTTTTGTTTCCATGACAACCACACACAGAAATCACTTCACTTTACAGCGTGTGTGTGTGTGTGTGTGTAGCTTTAGCCACTGATGGCTGGCTCTGTCGTGCCTTACAGGGATGCTTAACTGTAATAGAGCCATGATTACAGGTGCCTGAAGCATGTGTGCGTTTCCTGATGAGGAAGAAAAAGACTGACCTGAACAAAATACTTTCAGCAGTCAAATAATCATTCTTTATGCTTTGTGATCAACTGGGTGGGAAAATCTCAGTACCTGCAGTTCCTCTCATTAGTGTTTATTGTTTGATACATTTTTTATATCAAGTATCGTCACAGTTTTTATTCAGATGATAGTATTTTATTTAAAGAATTAAACAGTGCCGAGCTTCACGGAGGATCTGGTTGGGTCAGATATGACCTCGCTCCATCCTGCTGAGCTTTTGTTTGTCTGCCTTCCTGTGTGGAGAATCAACATCCTCCCATTTGTTGCTCCACCCGCGAACGCCGGGCCCAGCCAGGGGAGCCGAGTCTCAGTCGGCTTCACTTCTTCTTCTTCTGTGAGATAACTGGCTCCAGCAGCAGCTCTGTGCTAATACGCTGCTGTTTGCTCTGCGCCCGGCTGACGGCCACCTTCTCTCCCTGAACGCATTCCAGCTGCCTCACTGTTTACTTTCCTCTCTCCGTCCGACCGCTGCTTTCTTCTTGTTCCCCTTTCAGACTTTCAGCCCACTCTGCCGTCTGCTTTCCTTCATCACTCCGCTCTTCTCTTCCTCTCCAGCTCTCTGTTTCCCTCTCGTAGAAGTTACTTTAACGCCACAAGTCTCGTTAATTGGGTTTGTACAGCCCAGCATCACCTGCAAAGGTTTAAAGGGGCAAAACAAGTAAGAAAATCACAACATATTCAAAACAGACCAACGATATCAGGAACAGAAAAGGAGCGAAAACACATTTGGAAACGATAAAGCAGAAGACAATGTGCATCTGCTCTGTATCTGCCTCCATTACCAGAATGGCCGACCCCAGTGGTTAGTCATTCGTCTGCTTAAATCTGATTCACTATTAAAAAAGACATTAAGTTGCCAGATTAAATCAGAGGTTTCCATAAAGCCTCCTTAATATTTGGAGGTCCTGCATCCCAGCTTCTGTGAGAAGCGTCGACGTGAGGGTGGAGGAGGACGGCAAGCTGGGACAGAACGTCGGTGTGAGGGTGGAGGAGGACGGCGAGCTGGGACAGAATGTCGGCGTGGGGTGGAGGAGGACGGCGAGCTGGGAGAGAGCGTTGGTGTGAGGGTGGAGGAGGACGGTAAGCTGGGACAGAGCGTCGGTGTGAGGGTGGAGGAGGACGGCGAGGCGGGAGATCAGAGTGGGGTGAGGGTGGAGGGGCGTCGGCGAGCTGGGGCAGAGCGTCGGTGTGAGGGTGGAGGAGGACGGCGAGCTGGGACAGCACATCGGTGTGAGGGTGGAGGAGCGTCGGCGAGCGGGACAGAGCGTCGGTGTGAGGGGGGGGGAGGGCGGCGAGCTGGGACAGAGCGGGGGGGTGAGGG
>VOQJ01042228.1:0-20977 GCA_015052665.1 Apistogramma diplotaenia | reverse complement strand
GCTTTGATTCAAACTCATCTCTGCTTCGCTTCCTGTAACTGTGAGCATGAACAGCCTCTGAGCACCAACACAGAGCTTTACTGTAAATACAGTACAGCAGGCTGACCTGTTTATCAGCACTAAGCTGCAGCATTTTCATACAATCAAAGAGTTACACAAAGTTAGTGTAGCTCAGTTTGTTCTGCAGTTCTTCCCTTTAACTCTGACCTCTCTGCTTCCTCTCCTCCTCTTCCTCCATCTCTGAGTGAACTTCTCTCTCTTTTCTCTCCTGAAACACAGCAGCTGTTCTTTTAGCTCGCAGACACACTGTGTGACAAACTGCTCACTTTGTGTGTTTGCTCATGTTTGTTTAGTATTTAGAAACGTTGCATTTAAAATGACCTGCAACACGTTACTGCCTTTATTTTGCTCCTCTTCAGCAGAGCTAGCTAACATGCTGAAGGACCGCGAGCACAACTATAACAGACTCGGCCCCGTTAGCCCTGATTATATAAATGATACATAATTATATGGTTTTGCATCTTTAATCTCTTTATATGTGATGGAGCACACGCCAGTATGATTGTCTCTTATGTGTTATCGTTCCTCCATTTAGGCTGAAACCATTTGATGTTTGACGGGGCAGTGACCGGAAATGCAAACTTCTCTGAGATGTGTTAAAGCTAAAGTAACGAGTCTGTTTGAAAATGTAAGAAGTTGAAAGTACAGATATTTATGTAAAAAAGTAAAAAAATAAATACTCAAGTAAAGTACAGATACCTGAAAAATTTACTTAAGTACAGTAACGACGACAGCCATCGTCTCATAGACAGCCATTCACATCTATAGCCAATTTGGAATCACCAATCAATCAAACATGCAGCCACCTCAGGGGCTGGCAGTTTCAAGTTAGGAACCTTCTTGCTTATTTAGGAACTAGGAATTAGGAACCTTCTTGCTTAAACTGTTTTGTATAAGACAGTACTAACCACTGCACCACTGTAGCATACAATTTCAGGTTTTTGCCATTTTTCTTTGTATTGCACATAGTCAAGGTAATTGTAAATTGGTGCCGTTATCAGTCTCAGTAAGACAACTGTGGCTTATTAATAATACATTTACATTATTTTCCTAGGGATTTCTTTGTTGATCCTGTGCCTCAGTTTATGTGAATATTAGTGTGGATGTGTGAGTTGGTCCACAGTGAGCGGCAGGCTTGTATGAGTACGTCTAGACAGATATTAACTGAACTCTTAATGACCTTTGCTGACCCTAAGGCTGGCTGATGATGCAACACTCTGTGGGGAGACAACATAGACGCTGAGGAGGCACCAGACACAGTCACACTGTTTCACAGTGTGCCAGACAGTGAGGTAGAGTGATGCTATGAATGAGGACAGAGACAGTACTCCCTGACAAAATACAGCACAGCGTGAACACTCATGAAAATATGAGGAAAGGTAGAAACACACAGCATTGAGACATAAGCATAGTCAGGAATGCCCGCACACAATCAGATATTCTCATTTGCATAAGAATGCTTATACATAGTAGCACTAGTACTTAGTAGTAAAGGCGTGACAGTATGAGAGCACGGCCAGACTGAGGAACTTATTCTTAGCCATAATAGTGCAAAAGGAGCAGCCTTCTTGTTGATACTTTACGCCCCGTCGAGGGGGGAGGGTGAAGAGATTGCTTAGTATTTCCAGAAAAGGACACTCAACCAGTATCAACAAAGGGGGGAAAGGTTCTTTAAAAAATAAACACAGAGCTTCAAGTGTAGATGGAAAAATTAATATTGATAGGTAAAATGACAGAAAGCTGCCTAACATGATATCAGCATTACATGAAAATCTGTTGTATGCTTGTATCCAGATATCTGCAGTACTCTACATTCCTATGGGGGGCTTTTTGTGAAGCAAAAAGCTTAACATCAATGAAATTGATCAGTGGAAAGCCAGTGTTATGATGACTTCTATTTATAGTAAAATAACACTGCTGCCCAACTCTCTCGTTGATAATAAGTAAAGCACGTTGTATTGTTTTTATTTCTTCATAAATTTGTTTTGCATGAATGGCTAAAGTTCGCTTGTTGTATAATACAAAACCATAACAATTAACTTCCCCTGAAATAGCAGGTCAGTAGATTTAATAAAGCCCGAAAGACCACATGCCTGAAAAGCTTGATTTGTATACAAGGATATAGCAACAGTTGTTCATGACAAGTCTAAAAATACACACTTGCCTACTGGAGCCAGTCTAAGCATTCTCCACTGTAAAATGCTTTGTCTGCCAGTTTTATATGACTCTTAATAAACTCTCAGATCACTATCACAACACAGCATATTTAGAAATGTTTCCCCCTCTGACTGCGAATTTAAAGATATGCATATCTTCTGTGTGAATGGAAAACAGTGTATGATAGTAAGGAAAGCACTGGTTTAAGAAAAGAAGCATAATGTATACAAATAAAAATAAATAAATCACACATGCATTGTATGTTCACAACAGAAGAAAAGACCTTCACACTCTAACATACAGGATAAATCTTAGGTATTGCAAAAGACTATACGCCAGTCTGGAACTGATGGATTAGTGGCTGTCTCTGTTCCTATGGGAAGCTGCTTGTGCTAGTGAATTACATTTCTGCAACAGCTATTCTGTCCGCCATACTAGGGATGTGTAGCAGATGCAGTAGAAATGTTTTATAAAGCCAGTGCCTGGGTGTTGTCTTTGCAGAGCTACATCTGTATACTGCTAGCAGCATCTAGTGGCAGTAAGTGTTATTGCTCCATCATGGGAGCGAAGTCTAGGGTTTTGAAATTCTTCGAGTAGCCAGACAGTAACGGAGCAACAACAGATGCTGAGGTTCATGACGTGTAACATTAGGCGTACCTCTCATTTCAGGATCGCAAGCTGACCAAGGCAGAGCAGCAACGCTTCAAAGAAGAGGCAGAGATGCTGAAGGGGCTTCAGCACCCCAACATTGTCCGCTTCTACGATTCCTGGGAGTCTGTACTTCGTGGAAAGAAGTGCATTGTATTGGTCACTGAACTCATGACATCAGGAACACTCAAAACGTTAGTATAATCTTCTCATACCAGGTACAGATCCTTATGATCACATCTAGTTTTTATTATTTATTGGAGAAGAATTATTTCAGCCAGTCTTTAATTGACAAAATTTGTAAACTTGTGTGTCTTGCCAGTGCGTGTGTGTGTACACATTAATCAGCTGATTATGGACAAAATGATGTGATTCAGGTTAAGTTTCACAAGACATTAACATTCCTTAAATATAAGTATTAATAAGTATTCCACTACAGTCAGTCGTAATTTTGGCTCATATTTTGTCTGTCAGTTGTTGATTGCAGTATTATTTCAAGTTTGATTGCATTTGCTGTCACTCCGCAGTTACCTGAAGCGCTTTAAGGTGATGAAACCCAAGGTCCTTAGGAGTTGGTGTAGGCAGATTCTAAAGGGTCTTCACTTCCTTCACACCAGGACTCCACCAATTGTCCATCGGGACCTCAAGTGTGACAACATCTTCATAACAGGTCCCACAGGATCAGTCAAGATAGGTGATCTGGGACTGGCCACTCTTATGAGAACCTCCTTTGCCAAGAGTGTTATAGGTATGCTGTTTGCAGTTTATAGACCAACTGCTTTTTAGATCATTCAAGTAGTGGCTACAGCACTGTCCCTATAAGATCATGAGGAGTTTTTACAAAAGCCTCAGCTATGTATGGTAGGAGCATAGTTTATCAGTAGAGTATCTCTAAATTCTATGTGTGGAGGGCTTAATGTTAAAAGAAGGCACTGATAAGGAAATGCCAGTTGCCTGAGTAGTGCTCAGTAAAGCTAAATTAGTTGATCACCAGGTAAATTGTTATCAAGTAGAGTTTGAGCTTCAACTGAATTTAAATTCTTACATTGAATCTGGGGCATGCCTACACTGTGGATGGTGTTAAATTACTGTAAATTCAAACTGTAATCAGTAGTAAAGCAGTATTTAGATGTTTGGATTGTTATAGACTACCGTTTGGTTGTAACAGGAACCCCAGAGTTCATGGCTCCAGAGATGTATGAGGAGCACTATGATGAATCTGTGGACGTGTATGCCTTTGGGATGTGTATGCTGGAGATGGCTACTTCAGAGTACCCCTACTCAGAGTGCCAAAATGCTGCTCAGATCTATCGCAAAGTCACAAGTGTGAGTCTTTGAATTATTCTCGAACAAACTGTGTATTTGTGTTGATGACGCATAAAGATCTAGTTGGCTCAACTCTGAAAATGTTGTTAATTGTTAAATGCAGGACCCAAAAACCTAATTACATAAGTTCCTGTTGAATACAATAAATTTCCTGTTTCTTTTTTTTGTCAGGGTATAAAGCCAGCCAGCTTCGACAAAGTAAATGACCCAGAGATCAAAGAGATCATTGAAGGCTGTATTCGTCAGAACAAAAGCCAGAGGTACGCAGGATTTACTTTCATAGCATTACAAGATCCACTCTGTTATGCAGGGTGAACTATGAGATGATGATTAAGCATCCTAGTCTGTTCTACCACTGAATGGTCCTTTCTTGACAGACTCTCTGTTCGAGACCTCCTGAACCACGCTTTCTTTGGTGAGGACACGGGGGTCCGGGTGGAACTAGCAGAGGAAGACACGGGCACCCAGGACTGCCTGGCTCTCCGAATTTGGGTTGAAGACCCCAAGAAGCTGAAGGGAAAGCACAAGGACAATGAAGCCATTGAATTCAGCTATGACCTGGAAAATGACAGTGCTGAAGAAGTGGCTCTAGAGATGGTAAGGCAGGAATAATTAATGCCTGACAAGTTGAGCAAGAGTTCATACGGTAGACTGGGAAAAGGCTTTGATGATTTAAAGCTTGAATGTAGGTTAGGGGTTGAATCATTCACCTCATCTATCAGCCACTTCACAATTTCTCCAGCAGACCTAGGTTTCCCCAGCCAACACTTACCCATTAAATAATTACTGTCTCTTTGCCCCTCTATTTCCTGCTTCCTCATTGCAGGTGAAATCAGGCTTCTTCCATGAAAGTGATGCCAAAGTGGTAGGAAAATCCATCCGGGATCGAGTAAACCTAATTAAAAAGTCAAGGGAGCGCCGACAGCAGCAGGTCCTTCAGCAGCAGGGCTTTGAAGAACGAAGAGACTCTACTCTCACTTCCTACACCTTTGCTCATCCATCTTACCCATCCTCACTGGTGCAAGGGGCAGCTGGAAACACAGGGGAAGGAGGAGGAGGTGGAGTGCAGGAGTCTGAGGATCTTCCTGAAGTGGACCAGCATGTCAGGCAGCATAATATTTTCAGCGGGACAACCCTGAGTATGCCAGGTAGAGTATGCATACTGGCCATATGCCAGTAGCTAATCAAAATGTATTCATATAAAACTAATGACGTGGTGAAATTTTAAGTTAATATGTAAAAATATGATATGATATGCGCAAGTACTATTGTGTAGTTTGGATTTTTATATTTTATATGCAATTTATTTTTCAATTGTCTTTGACAACTCAGAAGGGGAGAGCATTGGATCAGCAAGCTGTGAATCTTACGCAAGTGGACAGAGCCAGGCATTTCCTCTGCAAGGGGAATCATACACCCACTCACAGACCTCACTACCCCCAGTGGCATCTGTAGGTCTATTCTTCATCTTTTTGATAAACGATTATAGTTTGAAATCATTGTGTAGATATATATTAACTATTTTTCTTGCACAACAGACCACTGGTGCATTGCCTCATCCTCAGATGCTTCCCATTGGTGAGAGTGGAAGTGTTCCCAGTATACCTCTTGGGCAGAGTGTCAGTATGACTAGCATGTCTGTAGGCCAAAGTGGAGGAGGACCTGTTGCTCAGACGTTTCTTCAATCCAGTACCATGGTTCCACAGGTATCACCAAGTGTACCTCAACAATATTTTCAGGTGAAAATGGTGATAATGTGTATATTAAATTGACAGCCTAATTTAACACAGGAGCTATGAGAGTAATCATTATTTTTAATGGAAGGCTCACTGCGCATCACATTTGTGTTCTTTTCCATAAAATAACTGTTTATGCCACCACAAATCATCCTCATAATCATCTGAGATTGGCTTCTGGTTTTACACTACACAGGGTTTCTCCCAGGAGAGTTTATCAGAGGTGGTGAGATGTATCTTTCATTAAATACTGTATTGCCTTGAAGTGTAAAATTGTAATTCAGTTTAATTTGATGAAGAGCCAGCCAACCTCTGCTATTAAGCACTGTGGGAAACTCTGTTTAGAATTTAATGTGTTGATAATTTATGCTTCTTGCCAAGGCTTTATCTTAACCTAACTTTTCTGCTACTTTCTTCTCCCCCTTCTTTCAACACCAATCATCATTCTGTCATTATCACTGAGTAGTCACAAACATTCCCATCAGATGCATTTCAAACTGCCACGCCCCATGGATCATTGGCCCCTTCACAGTCATACGTGCCACCTGTTTCCCCACAAGCACCCATTAATGTTGTCACTGCATCCATGCCAGGCAGTGATACTGCTGGACTAGCAGGGACAACTGTGCCTCATGTTCAGCAGACTCAACACCCAGCCACTCCCATGCAGCTCACTGACATCATTTCCCAGGCCGCACCCCAGCAAACACAGTCTGTCATGTTCCCCCAGCAGACTATTGTCCCACAACAACAGATAGGAATGGATCCCCAGACCTCCACCCTTCAGCAGCAGCTGCAGCCGCAAGTGGGGGCCCAGGCTGCTGAGCTTGAACAACAAGTTAATGTTGCTCAGCCTGCAACAGAACAGCATCAACAGAGCCTTTCAGCTACATCTATCGAGAAACATCAGTCTGAGACTCAGCAGCCGGCCCCACACGTCCAAACAACTTTGCAGCAGCATGTGTTCACCACACAAACAGGTATGGAGCACCGAACTATGTCAGTACTGCAGCCAGCAGAGCAAATTCAGACCTATATACAGCAACCAGCAGGGGATCCCTGTGACCAGACAGTGGTACAATCGCAACTGCAACAGCAGCTTCAGCAGCAGCAAACTCTGTTACAACAGCAACAGCAAAAAGAACAGCAGCAGCAAGCTTTACTGCTTGAGCAACATCAGCTGTATGTCCAGCAACAGCTTGATCAACAACAACAAATAGCACTGCTTAAACAGCAACAGCAGCAGCAAGTTCAGCTACAGCAGCAGCAAGCACTTAAACAAAAACAACTGTTGGATCAACAACAACAACAGCAAGCTCTCATTCAACAGAAACAAGAGCAGAAACAAGGCGTTCTACAACAAGAGCAAATTATTTTTCAGCAACAGTTAGAGCAACAACTACAAAAACAGCCTCCATCACAGCAACAGCAGCAGAGTCAGTTATATCAACAAATTGGACAGCTCCAAGCTGGAACACAAAAGGAAACAGAGAATCAGCAACAAAGTGGACAGAACGACCAACAGATCTTATTGCAGCAGGAACCCCAGCAGACGCAACAGCAAAATGAACAAATGCAACAGCAAGCCTTAATCCGACAAATGGAACAGCAACAGGCACGAATACAACAACAGCTAATCATTCAGCAGCAGCAGCAGCTGCAACAAAAAGCTCAGCTACAGCAACAAGAGCAGCAACAAGCACAGCTCAAACAGCAAATAGAGCAGCAGCAGCAAGCTCTATTGCAACAACAGTTAGAACAACAGCGTCAGCAGCAAGTCCTGTTACAACAACAAGCAGAAAGATTACAGCAACAGGCTCTGATAAAGCAACAGATTCAAGAGCAACAGCAAGCTGCCATCATTCAACTTCAGCAAATTGAAAAACATGAAGCTGTCCCTATTCCACAAAGCAACAGCGAGCAGCAGATTTGTCAGCAACCAGCTGATATACAGCACATGAGTATCCCACAGCTAAACTCTACTCACTTCACACCTCACGCCTCTCAGCAACAAGTGATAGAACAACAGCAGCAAGTGGTACTGATGCAGCAGCAGCAGGCATTTGTTGCCCAACCACATCAGCACGCATCTGGAATGGAAGCTCATATATCAGTTGGCGGACCAGTCAGTACTGAGGCCATTCATCACCAAACTCATATTATGTCACAAGCCCAAGTTGCCATGACCATTCCAACTACACAGATCCCTGTTCAGACACCTGCAAGTGTCCCAGTTCAAATCCTTTCTCAGCAAGGACAAAGTGAGGTTCAGCCCCAGAACCAGGGCCAGATCCCAGCCCAGTTTATAGCTCAGTCTACAGCCCAAGTATCTCAAGCTATGACTGAGAATCAGGTAACTCCTCCATTGTCACTGATTCAGGGACACACGCAACTCATCCAGAGCCAGCAGATTCCTTCACAGAGTAGTTATCCTGGACCTGTCACTCCGATTCAGAATCAATTAACTTCTCCACGAATCCAGACTCATCCTCTGAGCACGAATTTTACTCAGTCACAGCCAATGCATGGCCAGGTCCCAAAAGTTGATATTCAAATGATGGGCCAACAAGGTCAAACTATTGTCCAGCCTCCAGCTGCAATTTCTTCAATTCCCAGTCAGATCCAGAATGAGACAATTGTTCAGCAAAATGCTCAGATGCCAGGGCTCATTCAGCCCCAGCTTCAACAACAAACTCAAGGCCAGCAAACTAGCCAGTTTCATTCTCAGCCTGCTGCTGGACCTTTGACCACTCAGTATGTCCCTCAGCCTACCCAGCAAGCCATACCACCTGTACAGCCAGATATAACTCGTGTTGCCCAAAAGTTGGAACAACAGCAGCCAGTAATCCAGTATCAGCATATGATACTTTCTCCAGGCTCAGCTGGAAGTGGTGGAACTAAAACAGATGGTCTCAGTGCAGTAGTTCATCCTCTGCCGGCTGTGCAAGCCCAAGTCCCAGGTCAAAGATCACTACATACAGTTGTTCAGGCTGACCCTTCAGTAATTCAGTCCATGTCCCAGCCTGCTGTACCTCAGTATACTGAGCAGTACCAGCAACAGCTCCCAAAGCTTTCTCACGTGCAGCAGTCTCTTGTGATGCCACCCCCACAGGCCCAGTTGCCAGCGCAGCCCATTCCAACTCCCATTCAACAACCACTTCCTATGAAACGTGTTTTGATACCCCCTGATGAGAGTCAGCTTCCCTCACAGTGTCAGCCTACTTCACCTCTGATGACCCTTGCTTCTGGACAATTAGGACCCTGTAATGTGGCTGAGCCTCAATCCCAGAGCAGGACCCTGCCCCTCTATAGCCACCCAGTACCAGGTGCCCCTTCTTCTCCGCAGCATCAGCCCAAGCAGATGCTACCAGCCCAAGCACACTCTCAAACACTGACACATGTTCAGACACAGAGTCATCCTCACACTCAGACACATATAGAGACACTGACATCTGAACAGCCTATTCTGTCCCAAACTGTCTTTCCTGCACAACAAATGCCCCTAAGCCCTTTGCATACCTCATGTCCTCCCACATTACCATGTCTTACATCCCTACCGTCCACCTATCCTACCACTGCCCCTACTCCAGAGCTGCCTACATCTCCACCAACGGCCCAGGTAACCTTACCAGGGCAAGCCGACTTTATACCTGCCTCCCCTCTGCCTGTTACTACTCTACAATCACTTGATTCTAATGCCCCAAAACTGACCCAAGCCTCGCTGCAAGACTGTGACCTTTCCCTGCTGGGCATTGCTCAGGTACAGGAAGTATGAAAGTTTGCTCTATTAATTACAAAATAATTTTTAATTTACTGACATACCGGCAGAAAAAGTGAGAATATTGCTATCTGAATATTTGAGAAAATCTTTGACTGCACCTTTTTGATTCATACTAACAAATTCTGATTAGAGTGTATTCATAGTTATATATGTCACTGCTTTACTTGACTCTAACATAGCTAATGTATTTTTGCATGGTTTTCTTTATGCTGGCATGCTTTGTGTGTATGCATGTCACTCTACAGGATGGTCCTTGTAAGACGAGTTCAGATCATCATTCTTTGTCAGGGTAAGTGATGTCTTTACAGTCAGATTTCCATATACAAGTAATGCCTGATACCGACAGAAAACATTGAAGGCATTTTGTAGCTAAGCAGTAGCGCAAGAGAAGTATATATTTTATAAACCATTAAAGAGTCTTGAAATGTAATGATGTCTTAAATTAGAATCATTAACAGTTTTACATTAAATGTTGCGTGATCTCCATTGCACTGCTTCAAGCATGGCTGCTGTTTCTAGATCATTCTGTGGAAGTCTCCCTGCATTTGTGCCTGCATTGCACTGGATTTTATACATGTGGCAAAATGGCAAGCCTTTAACATTAATCTAATTCTGGGTAGGACGAAGTCTTAGTAACCTTTCTTGGGCATTTATGGTCAAGAAGCATTGTTACAAAGAAACAATCGACACAAATGTCGTTAATTTTTGTGCAGAGTTTATTACAACAGCATGGCTTCATAGTAGGAGTCCAGGTGCTGAATTAATCTGCCTGCAGACCTTTCACCAATTGAAAACATAAAGTGCATCATGGAACAAAAAAATGCCACAAAAAGTCCCAGGACTGTTGAACAGCTACAATTCTGCTCCCCTCAGTTCCCAGATGTTTACAGACTGTTGTTAAAAGAAGGAGTCATGTTATACAGTGTTGATGCCATCAAATCCAAAATCACCTTTTTTTCCCCAGTTTAACATCTAATATAGTGTCAGTGTTCTATTATAAATAAAATATGAGTTTATGAGATCTGCAAATCATTGAATTCTGCATTTATTTAAATTTCATACCGTGACGCAGTTTTTTTACCAGACCATTTATAATATCTGTGATGCCCTCAGGTCTATAGCAGCCAGTTGCGAAGACACCTTGCAACTCTTCGCGAATGGGAAATTAGAGAAACTAAAACCTCAGAGAAGAGCTTCCAGTCAGAAGCCTGAGAAACACCAGTTTCAACTGAGCATGCTTCAGGTGAAAAAAAATGCAGAAAATACAATTTATTTACAAGATACTGTATATATGTTTTTTACCAATAGATTTTGAAGAATAAATGTGATCATTTGTCTTGTACTTTAAAGGTGTCTGGCAGTGGGGACAATATGGTGGAATGTCAGCTGGAGACTCATAGCAACAAGATGGTGACATTTAAGTTTGACATTGAAGGGGATGCACCTGAGGACATAGCAGATTATATGGTACACTTTTGTGTATTCTAGTAGTTCACACTTATTCTGAAAAGCATTGTTTTTAAATTTTGATGACTGTCATTTTGTAAAACCTCACAGGTAGAGGAGGATTTTGTCCTTGATGTGGAGAAAGATAAATTTGTTGAGGAGCTCAGAGCTATAGTTAAGAAAGCCCATGAAATTCTTCAGGCCCATTCAGAGGTACACCTATCAACTTGTCTTCTCCAGTTTTTCTGTTTTGTTTGAATAATTACAAATTGAATATATAGATAAAAAATGTATAAAAATCCATTTTTCTGTATTAGACTGGATCAACTGACCAGTTACAAGTCAGCACTCCCACTTACTCCAGTAAGTTTAAGTATATATATTTTCTTACTCAAAAATGTTTTGGTTGAATAGGACTATGTTTTACGTGATATAACATAGTAGAAAAGAGTAAATGATCTTTATGGTTTTTCAGTGGACCCAGTCCCCCATTCCTCCCCAGTGGGACGCTGGCGCTTCTTTATTAACCAGACTATCCGCCACAGAGACTCTCTTTCCAGTCAGGGAGCAGCCACACCCCCACCCACTACAGAAACAAGGATTCCACAGTCTCCTAAAATAGAGAAAGGTGAGCTCTACTCGTGTCAGTTTTACTGCTTTTGCTTATTAACATGGCCTATTAGGTCACATAACAGAAACTTAAATCTGTGTACATTTCTGCGGCTTTAGAGAGCGAAGGATCCCAGAGTCTGGAGTCCTTGAGTGGAATGGGCTCTCCTTCCTACCCCACCCTTTCTGCCACCTCACCCCCAGACTCCACTGTTGCAGCACCTGCCCCCATGGTCCCCTATGTTGCCGCAGCCCCTATTTATCAAACAGCATCTGAAACCAAGCCTGGACCAACCTCTGTACCTGTCACCACCTCAGCTGGCCTTATTTCAGCTTCTGCTGACCAAATTCCCATTGCTCCCTCATGTACAGCAACACCTGCTGCTGCTGCTGCTGCTGCTGCTGCTGCTGCTGCTGCTAACCTCACCAGCTTACCCGCTGCTCCTACTGTTGTGTCTCCCTCACCCACCACTATTCTTCCTGATAATCTTTCTTCTCCTGGAACCAGTGTATGTTCCACTGCAAGTCAAAGTATAGATGATACTGTGATCTCTGCGTCAAGGCCATGTATGTCTGCAGCAGAGCAATCGTCAGCCTCTTTTCATTCCCCGCCTCCTGCTGTAGTCATGCCTTCTGCTGTAAGCCAACTTGGCATAGAGCAGCAGCAGACATTCACCCAAGTAGCTCAACAAGCCCCACAACAACCACACCAACAACTACAGTCTGCATCACAGCAGCAAGTACCATCACCACAACAGCAACTGCAGCCAGTGCAGTTTGAGCAACAAATACAGCAGACAACACCACAACAACAACAACAACTGCAATCACAGCATCAGGTGTACCAAGAACAAATTCCAGTGCAGCAGGAACAAGCACTTCAACCATCTCTCCAGCAGTTTCATCAACAGCAACTAATTCAACAACAGATACCACTTCAGCAACAGCTGACTGAGATGCAGGCGTTACCTCAGCATTGTCATACAGAGGTGTTGCAACAGTCTCTGCCTCTGGCACCATTTCCTCTACAGCCAACTGAACAACCCCTTATACAACAGCAGACATCGCAGTATGTCCCACAGTTGCTGCAGCAGCCTCAGTTACAGCAGTTACAACAGCAGATTATGGCTCCTCTTTCTCTGCTGGCCCCAAAACAGGCCCACATTGACCATCAGCAGCAACAATTAAACCTAGAACAGACATTACACTTACAGCAACAGCAAATGGTGCAACAGCAGCTACAGCAGCAGCAACTTCAGATGTTTATGGCTGCCCCATCTTTGAAACCAGATCAAAACCAAATGCTGCCCCAGTCAGTTAGTCAGCAGTTTCTTCAACAGCAGACACAGCTAAATGTCTGCCTAGTACCACAACAGCAGGTTCCACAACAAACCCAAGTGCCTGTTGAGCTATTACCGCAACACATACAGGCACAGAAACAGTCACAATACACAGAACAGCAACAGGAGATGGTTAAAGCTATGGAGACACCCCATAAACAGCTGCAGTTTCCACTGCAGAAGCAGTCCTCCTTGCAGATGTCAGAGTCAGAGGTGTCCACAGGAGAGACAAGTGTTACAGAGGACACAGGCAGTTTTTCCGCCCCTTTTCATCCCTCTTCTGACTCCTCTCTGCCACCTCTGCCTTTGGGTACTACTGAAGCCCCCTTACCCATGCTCTCCCACATAATGACACCATCCCCTGCTCAGCCTTCCTCTGTAGCTGAGTCAGATAGTGAAGGCCCCCCAAAAATTGAATTTGTAGACAATCGCATAAAGACTCTTGATGAAAAGCTAAGAAATTTGTTATATCAAGAGTACAGCAGTGGGACAGCACTGGCTGGGGGAGCTACCTCTGGCCCGGCATCAGCTGCCTCCACATCAGCAGGTGGTGATGAGTCATCAGAACCACAGTCAATCCACCTCTTATCTTTCCCCCCACCTGCCTCCATCTCAGATACTTCCCCACACTCCTCATCCTCCACTAGTTCCTCCACTACCTCCCGTTCATCTTCCACCTCTCCTGACCCAGAGTGGGAAGGAGGTGCGGAGAAAGCTTCCACAGAAGTGCCCAACTCTGTGAAGTTGGACCAATTGGAGCAGCAGCCTGGCCTATCACTCCACACCACCTCTGTCTCATCCAACCTACCCACCTCACTTCTGCCTCCTAATCAGGATGATTCTGCTGAGCCCGGGCGTCCACCTGTACCAGGAGAACCAACCATTCTCGTGAGTGAATACCATGGATTCGATTTTAAGTGAATTCTCTTTCAGTTTGTCTTTCACTTTAGTGGATTCTCTTTAATGTACTGTTTCAGTGTGTAAAGGGGATTCCACTATGTTTCAATTGTCTGTAATTATTTGTATCGTATAAATGTTGGAGTATCTCTACGTTTTTTGATGTCTCAGCTCCATGCGGCCACACTTAATTGTCTTAACTGTTCTAGGCTGTACCCTCACACTCTGATACCAGTGCCACTGGAGATGCATCATGGCCCCCCAATCAGCAACCGATCCCCCTCCGGCATGGACAGCAGCAGCACAATGCAGGAGGTGGATATTTTGGCCTAAACCTGACATGTCCTAGTATCAGAAATCCTGTTAGCAAGAAATCCTGGACTCGAAAATTCAAAAACTGGGCATGCAAACTGCGCCA
The DNA here is from genome assembly GCA_015052665.1 of Apistogramma diplotaenia. Lineage (NCBI taxonomy): Eukaryota > Metazoa > Chordata > Actinopteri > Cichliformes > Cichlidae > Apistogramma > Apistogramma diplotaenia. Next base: position 6,559 of record VOQJ01042228.1, on the reverse strand, counting down.
CTCCGCCAGCTTGTTCAAGAAGCCCAGAGTCCAGCAAGGTAGCGTCCTTTTAGGGAGTAAGCGCGAGAGAGAGAGCGAGAGAGAGAGAATGGGATGTTGGGGCATGGACCTGAATCTAATATCTACTACTAATTTTAACATAGTAAAATAACTTTTTAACCATAAAGACTTAAATGTTAATGTTACTGGACATTAATGTTTCCAGCTAAATAATTCTGTTTTTGCATAATGTTATTTGACTTTAGTCCCCGTGTAAGTCCCCAGTGTTGACATCACTGCATACATTACTGTTTGTTTTTATTTTTATTTTTCTAAATTCCTTTTTACTAAATTTCATTTTCTTGGCAGTCTTTCTTTTTGCATGAGTTGCTCACTCAGGGGCGAGAACAGTGGAGCGTAGAGGAGGGTGGGAGATTGGCACAGTGTAGGAAGAGTTTGGCATCAGAAATCTGATGTCCTGCCAGTGCCGATGAGCTCTGGAGTAAAAACAAGCTGTGCCTGTGCCCAGGAAATATTCCTTCACATCACACCTCCCTTCATTGACCCAAGTCCGCAGGCACTGCCAGCAGCAACCATCTCACCTCCACCTGCTGACTCAGTGTAGACAGCGTAATGCAAGTCACATCATTACACAGAAAACACAAATGCTAAGTTGCTTGGCTAATATTGTGTAATTGGTTGTCATTCAGAATACATGTAGCCTGTAAGCTCATACAGTGTAGCACTGCTCCATAACACTAATATATGATGTAGTTGTAGTGGATGCATCTATGAAGTATCTCATTAGTGTAAAATATATGAAGGTCATATAAATTGTGCGCATTTCCATAGAATTATAAGTTACTTTCAGGATCTTTTGCACATGATTAGGCTTTTCATGTGGCTACATTTTGTCACACTTTTGAAGTATTCAAGTCATCTTGCATGTAATTGTGTTTATGTATGTACTGTGTGTAGCAGTAGCTTAGATCTTCTGTTACAAGAGCACAAGCATGAGCATGTATGTTATGTTCTACACAAGTGACTAATAATGGACCATTACCTGTAAGTAACACCTGTATCAGGCTTGCATATTTTGTGTTAATTTTTTATGTTTTTCTCCTTCAAAATGGCTGTGATGTTCCATGTACACACTTCTCTAATGTAGTAATCCCAAATATCAAACACACTGACCAATATCACTGTTGCTCTGACACAGATCTTAAATGTGATATTGGGTTATGTTGTCTAATGTGTGGGTGAAGCAGTGATGGGTTCGTGAGAGTGAGAGAGTGGATGTGCTGGTGGGTGGGCTACACTGTATTTAACTATTTCAAAATATGTTTTTTTTTTAATTAATTGATTTTACTTTTAATGAATGCATTTGCCACTCCTCCCCACACACTGCATAGACTAATTTTAACAACTTTAAATTCAACAAAAACCTCATTTTAAAACTGACATCCACAGAAAGCATGTTTACACATTTTCTAGAACTGCATGCAAGTTAATAAGTGACATTGTTAATGTTGTGTGATATCAGTGGCTGATTTTTAACACTGTGCCCTTGTGTTTGTCCCCTGTTTGTCTTTGTATACTTGTATTTCTCCCTGTCATGTACATTTTTCTGTTTCTGTTGCTTTTGTGTGTGTGTGTGTGTGTGTGTGTGTGTGTGTGTGTCTATGTCTGTCTGTCTGTCTCCTCATTTATGTGTTTTTTTTATACATGTGTCTATGTTTTTGTATCTTTGTCCTTGTCTACCCCCTTTGTTTTTATCCCTTTCTCTTCGTCAGGAGGAGATTCAAGCAGTCAGGCACTTAAAGATGAGAAGGAGAGAGCACCACTCAATCGACCTCAGCCATGCAAAGGACGTTTTCAGGTCGGAGCACATCGACTAATTCTTATTACTTTCAATCTTTTGGGCAGTCTGAACAAATAAGGAACGTCTCCCATGTTATCTACCATCAGGTGACTCCAGTGCCCCAGACCTCTCCCCCAAAGGATCAGCCATCAGGCCACGGCAGCACTCACAGAAAAGTTGGACGTTTCTCTGTAACCCAAACTGAGACTAAGAAAGATGACAGGCAGAGTGACAGCTCCCCAGTGTCCCCTGATTTGGAGAGGGAGAGGAGGAAATCTCGGGCAAAGGATGGAGATAAAGAAGAAAGTAAGAGAACTCCATCAATGGCCCACCCCCCTCGAGGTCCTGGGCAAAGCCATTCACCCCTGGGAAGCAGCGATGATGATGATGAAAGTGAGCTGGAGGATGAAGAACTGAGAAAAGAACTACACAAGCTCAGAGAAAAGTAAGTCAGCGAGGGGGAAGAAGTTTTATTATTGTACGAGACTTTTGTCTCGATTTATTCAATTTTCTGCTTTATCTCTGTTTATTTTTGTTTCTTTCCCACAGTGCATAACCAATCTCTTTCTCTGTAGGCACATCAAAGAGGTGGTTTCCCTTCAAGCTCAGCAGAACAGAGAGCTTCAGGAGCTGTACAGACAGCTTCGTTCTCTCAAAGACCAAAGACAGAGTCTGCCTGCCTCCCTGTCTCGGACCCCTCCTCTCCCCGCAATGCCTCCAGCACTCTCTCCTCGCAGGCCCAGGCCATCCAAAACCAAGCTTCGGCCCCGGCCACACTCTCACATAGACAACAATGGAGTTACACATTCTGGTGAGGCTTTTAATCTTTCTTCCTTGCTTTTGTTTGTTTTTTATATGTATAATTGTTCTCTGTGTAACTGTTTCTTGTATGTCTCATCCAGGGATTCAGCAGTCAAGCAGTTTTTCAGGTAGTGAAAAGAATAGGCTGTCGCTATACTGCAAGCCAGAGCACCGCACATCATTGCCTGCTAAAAGAGGTACAGTTTATCATAACAGTGCTAAATCGGGTCACCACACAGTAATTAATGCCAGTTAGTGCTGTGACGAGTCACCTTATTTTTTCACAGACCACAGTCCTTTAAGAAAGAGCACATTCACAGATGAGCTGCACAAACTTGTTGATAATTGGACAAAGGAGACAGTAAGCACCACCCCACCTAAGCCTTCACTGAATCAAATTAAGCAAATTCAGCAGGTGCAGGAATTGGGAGGCTGGAGTCAGCCAACAGAGGTAGGACTAAGCATGATAATATTTGTCACATTTATTAATATGTCACAAAAATACATTTAAATACAGTGTAATGTGTTCTACTTTTTTAATCATAAATGCTCCTGTAAATATTTTGTATTACCAAACAAATCAGCTTTTTTAGATGTTTATATCAGAAAAAATGATAAAACCAAGTCAGAAAGCAGTAAGAGTTTCAGGGAGTTTCAAGAGCCAAGAGTACCAAAAGATTCCTTTTTTGCTGTCATAGTCCCTAAGTATTACCATATTTGTGCAGGTGGCTCCACCAGGTTGGTTTCCAGTGGCACAGGCACCCCCATCCCCTGCCAGTTTGACTGTGGCAGCCTCTTCCCATTACACAGGTGGAGGAAACCTCTCCACCCTGCACTCTCCAGGACCACCACCACAAACACACATGGCTCAAGTACCTTCAGTGCAGCAGAGTTTACACCTCCATCAGTCTCTCCCCCTTCAACAGATGAGTTATTCACAGTCCGCACTCTGCCAGCAAATACCACAGCCCCTGATGCAAACTCCCATACAGTCTCAGTCTTTATCGCAGACGCCACCCATCGCCCAGCCTCAAAGCCAACCACTGCTGCCTTCCCAAATGCCCACATCACCAGTGTCCACGGCTACATCTTTGCTGCCTGGCAGTGGAACCACTGCACCCACAGATAGCGCTGCTGCTACTGGTGGGGCATTTTGCTCCTGTTCCTCACCTTCTTCCACCTGTTCCTCGTCTTGCTCTACTGCTGCTCTACCTACCAGTGCCAAAATTCACCCAACTCCCCCCACCTCTACTCTTCCTCTGGGACAGAAATGAAACCAGGAGAAGTGTGAGGCAAATATGAAAGTCCAAGAGATGGAAATACCACGTGGGCCAGGATGCTAAACAGATCTGTTTAAAGTGTTCGTTCAGTGTATGTGTGAGAGAGTTGTGACTGCAATGAATATATGGATTCTAGTGTACTTGTGGATGTGATGGGAAATTAATGTGAAAGAAAAATGATAGATTCTAGTATGTACAGACAGAGGGTAATATGAAGCGTGGCTTGGGTTTCTGAATTAGTATTGAGCTGTATAAAGTCTTTGATGTATGAATGTGTGAATTTATGAGTGTGAGTGGATTATTTGAGTACATATCACTTCTGTCTTTGGAAGCAAAATAAAAGTTCTGTTCTTGTTTGCAAACCAACTCAGTGGGACCTGAAATCTCCCTAAGCAGAGATGAGAAGGACAAAAGGAGGTGTTGACATCTTTTGTTGGATTTGTCAATGCTTAGAGTGAAAGGACTATCAATTTTAAAAGTGCAATTAGCAATGATCATTTGCATTGATCAGCACGTTTTGTTTTGATTTTGTCTTTAAGGCATAAAATATTTTTGTAGAAGCGTAATGATTAATACCTGACGCTTAGGGGATTTTTTTCATCATCTTTTAAACTAAGCCTACAGCACAAGTGTTTCAATAGGCAATCAGAAAAAAAAGAGACAGCAGCATGTTTCCGAGTTCGGCGTTTATCTGGCTATCCATTTAACCGCAGTGGAACCAAACACACTGTTGAGGTGTCGTGTACCTGTACAGCATGCGCTTGGTTTTATATCTTTTAATGTTTGCATAAGAATTAACATGACCAGATGAATTTACAATATGATGGCAAATTCAAAGATACCATCTCTGCTCAGCAAATACCTGGGTGCATTCGAGCCCAGAAGTGCATGATCTTATGGCTGACTTGACTTGCCGAGTGCAAACTGCTTGCACTTGCTGTATGTTCATGAATCTCACAGTTACTGTTTGCTGCCCACTGAGGTAACCAATCATATATATTTGCTTTCAATATGATACGATTCCACGTTTGACATTTTTCTTTATTTTTGCTGCATATCAAGTATAGCAGTGCTGAAAAGGAAGATTTAAAAGAAAAAAAAAACTGCCAAGTTATCAATAACTGGGGAAACCATAAAGGTATTCTCATGTTGCCTTTGTTTTGTTTTTTTTAAATACTGCATTTTTGTGAGTGTATATTTTTTCTGTGTGACAAAGCTTTGTAATAGTCCCATGGTATCCTGCATTATGAATTGCATTCCTTTCTTTCATTCATCAAAACAGCCTCTCAAATGTCATTGTACTCAAGTGGAATTGTTTACTTTGCCTACGTTTTAGGCTTACTATCTTTAAAAAAAAGAACAGAAAGGAAAGGAAAACGTTATACGTTTGATGTTCAACGCTGATGTCGGATCCTCACACGCTCATTTGTCAGCTTTGTTTGGCGTTGTACAAATTCCTCATTTCAGTTGTGAACTATTTAGTCATTAACTATAGGCAGTCTGAATTCATTGATCAGAAGGTGACATGTGGGTCACTACAACTAAAGGTTTACTTGAGTCAAACATTCTCCATTTCTCTATTTCCACACTCAGTTTGTAGATGCAGATACAGAGTAATATATCAGCAGCAGATATATTACTGTACACTCTGTCGGCTTATTAGCCACACACCCACATTAGACCATTGCTGATTAGGCGTTAATATGTTTTTTGTTTTGTTTTTTGTTTTTTGGTCTAATAAGAAGCCAGTAGTCAAGGCAGTATTTCTGATTTATTAATAATAGATTGTGTGCCACAGAAAACAGATATAACAGGATGGCAAAGACTGCTAATTGTACATCAAAGGCATAAAACATGAGTGGTTAAGGAGGAATAGTTCATGCTAAGTGGTATGGTTGTTCAGAAGCAGCATAATCTAGACTATAAATTATACAGTACTCAGTATTTGTTGCTTTTCAAGACTACCCGCGTTTTCACAGAGATGTGCTGTAGTTCATTATTAGTGAAGGTGTGTGCGCTGTCATGTCTGATACTAACATGCATCTAACAAGCTACAGCTTACTGATCATGACTCATGAAAATAAGCTGACTTTGTCCTTGAAGTGTTACCAAAATGTTATCTAAAAGATAAAGATTATTTTTGTATTTTGGAATGAGGTTGTACAAATTGTAAAATTGTGCTCTCACTGCTATAAATCAGAGGTTATTTGCAACTAGAAAACTGGTTTTCAACCCTGTTTACATGGGACTCCCTGTCCTGATATACCTCTGACAGGCAAAGGTCATTCCAGATTATATTCACATCATTTTTTGGTTATTTTTTCATCCTATTTCAGTTTTGAACCACTATGATCCATGTGATACATACAGTAATGACACCTCACCTTCCCACTGGGCTTCAGGTCACACAAAATTAACTTAAAATTAATGCAAATGAAATAAAAACTTTTAAAAATCTGGGGAGTCCCAAAATGGCATGACTGAGAACCAAGAAAAAAAGTACATTTGGACAGAAAAGAAAAATAGAGGAATAATGTATGTTGCTGGTGATTTAGCCTCTGTAAATTGTAACTAATTCATCTGTTGATTTTATTTATGTTTTGTAACTAATCAAAATAAAAAAAAAAACATTATGTTT
>VOQJ01042227.1:0-10383 GCA_015052665.1 Apistogramma diplotaenia | reverse complement strand
GAGCTTATAGTTAGGGCTGGATCAGGTGACCCTGAATCCCCCCTTAGTCCCCTGGCCGCACCTCCCTGATCCTGTGGAGGTTTCCTGTGGTTAAAAGGGGGTTCTTCCTTCCCACTGTCACCAAATGCTGCTGATGGGGGTGTGATTGGTCGGGTTTTCTCTCTGCAGTTGGAGGATGTGCTGGTGTTAAGAGGTGAGAGCTGCAGTGCTGCATTCAGATCTGCTGCTTAGTTGGATGTTGATGAAGGCGACACTGCAGCTCACAGGCTGATCGGCCTCTAGTTTAAAGCGGAGCTGACGGGTAACTGCTGAGCGTGAACTATGCTCGTTGCAGAAATGCAGAAATGCTCGTTGCATTTCTGTCTCATCGGCAGTCCTGTGTGGCCTGATGGAGGCCCCGACTAAACAATAATCTCCAACTATGAATCTGGACTCTGAACATTTAAAAAATGACTTTGGTGAGGACGAGCAGCTCCTGAAAAACAAACACCACGACGAGCTGCCACCTTTGCCTGGGAAACCCATCAGTGCTGAAAGTCCCTCAGCTGAAGCTGTCCTTAAGGTTTTATTAGAGGCCCATTAACCTCCCACAGACTGTTAGTCAGGAGTAAAAGCTCTGCTGTTCCTCTGGATGTTTGATGTGAGCATGAGGCAGGTCGCTCTAATTATCGTCCTGCAGCGACTCGCTCCTCTGCTAATTATCTAAAGTGATGTGATGAAGTGATCACCTGCAGAGCTGCTGGGTTTCTGACCTACATCTCCTGCCTGTAAATATTCATTATCAAATTACAGGCGGCACCTCGGGACTGTTAATCTGCTGCCAACGAGGAGGCGAACAGGAAACGCATCACGACCATCAGAACAGCTCATGAGGTTCTGGGGCTTCAGCTTCCCCAGGACCAGGACCAGGACCAGAACCAGAACCAGGACCAGGACCAGGACCAGCCACCCCTGAAACCTGTCAGACAGGTGAGCCATCATCCACAGGGCTGCTGTGGTGTCTGAATACACTCATTCTACACCTGCAGTGCTCTCTGTCACACACACACACGCACACACACACACGCACGCACGCACGCACGCGCGCGCACACACACACACACACATTTCAGCATGTGGACTGGAGGAGTCAGGGATTGAAACTCCACCCTGTCCCGCTCTCCAAGTGGGAGAAACACTTCCTCCTCCTCCCTGAATATCTCATTACTTTCACTTCTGCCGTGAGGCGACTGATCCTGAGGAGGAGCTCCTGAGCTGGAGGAGGCCGGCTGGCTCAGCTCCAGGTCGGCTGCTCCTCTGAGGGCCACACAAGAAACAACATTACGCTGTTAATTGGCTGAATTAACAGAGGCTAATTACTATGCTAATGTTTACCTGGTGGAGGCGGCATGGCCCCCCTGGGCCGCACCGAGCGCCGGGTGTTTGTGATGAGGTGGCTCAGATCAATCTGGATTAATAGATCTGAGACCAGAGAGAGACCCCCGCCCTGCAAACTAAACACTGCTGGAAATGAGCCGCCTCCACCTGCTGAGACAAACCGGCTGAGTCACACGGCATCATGGGAAATACTGACACGCTTCAACACGCAGAGACCCAGTAACAGGCTGCTCCTCAGACGGCCTCAGACACCACACCAATCTCTGCTTTTACAACAGGCCACATCACAAAGGTGTAATTCACAGTCTCACCTGACGGGGCAGTGCTGATACAGATGTTTGTGCTTTGCAGGAAGGGGGAGGAGCAGCAGCTCCGCAGGTGAAGATGAACCTGAGGCTGATGAAGATGAGGATGTCTGCCAGTGAAGCTGATAAACGCTCAGAGTTTCTCGGGTTAAACCGACAGTGAAAGTCGCTCTGTGAGGCTGAAAGGACGGTTTTTATCTGGAAATTTAAACACATCACGATGACTTTAAGCCACACGTGACATTATCACTGTGAGGTGCCAGAGGCTTAATCAGATGTGTCTCATTGTGGCGTTGTGTGTCTGCAGATGTGTTTGAATGTGTGTCGGAGCTGCTGCCCGCGGAGGCCTCCGGCATGTCAATGAGGCGCCGCTGAGAGCCGGACAATACGATTCCTGTGTGAGGATGGAGAGGAGGAGGAGGAGGAGGAGGCCGAGGGCTCGCTGAGGTCACTGCCGCGAAATGATCAGCATCCTAAAAATGTGGCTGACGTCACGTTTACGGCGGCAGCTGCTCACAAACACAGTGAGCTGATTTTGCATTCACTGTAAATCAGAAAAATGACAGCAGCTAGATTTGGTCAGGAGAAACGCTGAGCTGTGGTCTGGATTCATTCCGTTTTATTTATTCAGCACCAAATCACGACAGTCGCCTCAGGGTGGTTTTTACTGTAAGGTAAAACCTTCAATAATACAGAGAAAACAGTCTAAACGACCCCCAGTGAGCAGCACTTGGTGACAGTGGGAAGGAAAAACTCCCTTTTAACAGGAAGAAACCTCCAGCAGAACCAGGCTCAGGGAGGGGCAGTCATCTGCCGAGGGGGGAGACAGAGATTAATAATAAGTAATGGGTGCATCATGGGAAGAGAGAAGCTCTGAGTTGCTGGTCTGATCTGGTTCCAGACCAGTGCAATCTAATGCTTTGGCTCCTTAGCAACAAACACACAATGGCTCCGCCTCCATCGCTCTCACTGCCATCGGCCCGAACCGAGGGGAGGGGCCATGGGAAACAACGGAAAGGAGGAAACTCGTCACACACCTCATCATCATCATCATCATCATCATCAGCAGCAGCAGCAGCAGTTTGATGGAAGTGCTGGAGAAGCTTCTCAGTTATGAGGACAAAAGTGTTCTGATCTTCATTTGAGACACACACACACACACGGATGGAGGAGGTTTAAAGGGCGGCGGTATCTTCTTCTGTTACAGAGTCTGAAGAACAAACATCAGATGTTGTTTCTAAGGAAACCTGAGAGTAAAGTCCTGGAGAGCTGATGCCTGATTCTGGGCTCTCCTTCCTGTGGAGCCGTGGAAACGTATGAGGAGGAGGAGGAGGAGGATGTATAAGCACCTCAAGGTTCACCAATCACAAACTCATTTTTCAGGGCCGCTCGGCGGTGACGTTAAACCCACTCTGTGTCTGCCAGGCAGATCTGAGGTCAGCAGACCCACTGATCTCCTCCTGCAGCCTGTGGAACATCAAAGATGGCCTCCTCTTGTTTATACAGTGAAGAAGAGGAGGAGGTGGGGGGTGTACCAGATACATAAATGACTGGGAGCAGGGCACCTATTCATATAAATACCCCCTGCTCCCCGGGCGCTGGGCTGATAAGAGAGGAGAGCGGAGGGAGGAGAATCCCCCTCCTGCAGGAATTCAAAGCAGCTCCATCACCCGGATTTAATTTGCATTGAGGGGAACGATAGCGCGGTGGAGGCGGCGGTTGGAGCGCGCTCAGTGAGGCGGTGTGCCCGGCAGCTCTGCCAGAGAGGACAGTCTGGGGGCCACCTGCCCCTCGCTTTAATCCACAAGTATTTCATTTAGAGCATCAGGAACGTCCTCTGCCTTTGATGTGCGTTTGTCCCGTGGACACAACATTAAAGACTCTCCTTCAAGCTGGGGCAAATTCAAATACCGTTACCTTCTTCTAAGGATTGCAAATGTGCTTAAATATGCCCTTTAATGGTGTATTTTGCTCCAACCGTGAGCTCAATAAATTAGTTCCCCCTGTGAGGAGAGGCCTCGGCGCTCGGCGGCTACGATTGGCCGCTGAGGAGCACGGCTTCATTTATCTGTTGTTCTTTGAGGTTCATGTGACGAAGGAGAGGTGGAGAGGAAGAGCTCAGTTCATCATCAGCTGCTGAAAACCAGCTCAGAGCATCACGTTATGTCCACGGGGTCACAGGCAGGAAACAATAAGGGTCACATGACCTCCAAAAAGATGAGCAGCACTCTGTTTTTATCCTTTACTTTGGTCTCAGTCGCCCACTCCCACAGCTCACTGAGAATCACAGCACACCGTTACTACACTGTCACGCAGAGCTCCATTTTACTACTGAGGGTCACCGAGTGTCCCGCCGACAGGTCACCGAGGGTCCCGCCCACCAGCATGACCTGTATGTGGAGGAGGTTGTAACTGGGTCGCTGTACCCGGTCGCCGTACTGCAGCCATGGTCACTCATGGTTATGACAGCGGTCTCCACGGTAACCATGATAAACTGGAACCACTCTGCCCAGTTGTACCTCCCGCAAAGGACTAATAAAGGTCATTCTATACTAATCTATATTGGACTATGATTTACAGCTAATTCTCTAGCCAAAATAATCTGTTTAGCTCCTCCCCCTTTAAGACAACTTTATTCTGATTGGCCGTCCTTTACAAACGACAGGTGCGTGGGGTTTTATCCCGTCTCTGTGACATCACACAGGGATTTCTGAACATACACTGAGCTCATTATTAGAAACTTTAGGTATCACGCCTGTGCACTGCTGGACCACGTTAGAGGAAGAGCACAGCACGGCGAAGTTTTCAAAATAAAGGCACAAAGACAAAGTAAAGCTGAGAGTAAATAAACCTGGAAGGGCGACTGAACGCAGCAGAGTTCATTTACGAGGTCCAGACGTGTTTCAGTGTTACTGGGTTAGCTGTGGCTGCGCAGCGGCAGCATCATCACACCGATGATGATGATGGCAGCAGAGATGCAGACACCTCATGTCTCTGTGATGAAGACTTAATGCGAGCGCTCGTCTCTCCGAGCTGAAGGTGACAGGACGCTCCCTCACAGGGATTAACATAATTGGAGCCTGACATACGCTGACATGATGCTAATTAGCATGATCTCATGCTGCCCAGTGAATAATTGAAATCAGCAGTTTTTGGCCGAAATCACAGAAACACAGGAAGTGCCCAGAAACATCAAGAGAAGACGTCACAGCGCATCGCTCAGCGCGTGAGCCCGAACGCCTCATCAGCTCTGAGATATGGCATCACCAATAATCACCAATAATCACCAATAATGAGGTTGTCTAATCATCAGCAATGGTCTAATAATGTTTCTCCATCAGTTTGTAAGATGCAGAACTGGAGCTTCGTGACTCCTGAGGAGGGAGGGTGGATGATGGAGATGGAGCTGTCAGGCAGGAGGAGGCAGGAGGAACTCAGAGGGGATTCATGGAGGCAGTGAAGGGGGCCATGCAGAGGGTTGAAGGAAGATGATTCACTGTGGCGCCCCCTAAAGGGAACAAGTGGAAGAAGAAGAGTTTAGAAGCTTGTTGTGTTCATGTTGTGAGTTGCTGCTTAAACCGACCCACACTCAAAAGCAGGGAGGTTGTTCACGTGAACATTAATGAAATGTAACATGATTACGTCACACGCTAACCTAACGATGTTTTAGCTCACTGATGCCTCTCTCGACCATAAGGGGGCAGTAATGCAACAGGCTGCAATAAAACTGCCTCAAAAGAAGAACCAGTTTAAACGGGTTAGTCTGGGTGAGCCCGTCATGTCAAGTTTGAAGCAAGAAATCTGGTTCTCCATGAATTTTCTTTGGCTTTCGCATTATTCCAGAGTTTTAACATTTTCCTGCCAGTTTGCTGTTATTGTTAAATACTGGACTCGGAAACTGAACACGACACGTTCACTGTTACATAAATGTGTAGAAGAGGAGACATGCTGGAAGAAAACTATTATCCTGTTCATCACTGCTGAGGATCGCCTGCAGGGCGAGGGGCAGGAGCTGGACCCCAAAGGTTAATGTCCCTTTAAAAAGATGATGTCATCTTTAACATTTTCCCTGTTATGGTGAAAGGACTCCCGTATTTGACACAGGTGTGCACAGGTGTGCTGAAGCAGAACGAGATGAACCGAACAGCTCCGTCAGCGCCTCCCAATGCTGGACGGGTCAGGGTTAGCGGTCAGGGTCAGGGGTCAGGGGTAACCGAGTGTTGCACTGATGGATTAAAGCTGTCACTGAATAATTTGTTGCTTCATTTGTTCACACTGAAAAAATTAATTTGTGTTGACAAACTTGCATTTAATTAACAGCTAAAAAAGTTGAATTAAAAAGCGAATTTTAGTTGATGATGTAACCTGATGTGTTCATGAGTGAAGAACACCGCGTTTACACGAGGACGGAGAAATCTGCGTTTCCATGGAAACGGACCCAAACGATGCTCCACCTCCATCAGCATCAGCACAGGACGCAGTGGGCGGGGCTTCAGTGAACACATGAAGCACTTCACTCATGTTTGCTTTAACCTGCAAACATCCACCTGGCTTGGGCTCACTTACAGTGCCTCCACCTCTGAATGGGATTCTCACCTGTGGGGAACATCCAGGTGAGCAGCTTCTACCAGAACACATGCTGTGTCGAACTGCTGTTTTATTCTGAGGCTACAGCAGCACCTGAACTCCTGGTGGAGGTTTGGCTGCACCCTCTGCCTCCAGAGCAGTTTCAGGTGGGACCTGACCTGGGCAGTTGGGGTCACATGGACTCACAGCTGGATGATCTGATGAACCGTCACCTTGTGGGCCTCAGATCTGAGCCAGGAGCAGCAGAACAACAGGAACAGCTGCAGCGCGGCGAGTTTAACGTCAGCGATGTTCACTTTGGATTCATCTTTAAATCCTCTTAAATCTTAAAGAAAGCAGCAGCTGCAGATTCATGCTGCAGGATGATTAAACCGCAGCGCTGCTTCTTTTCTGCCGTCACACAAACAGCACCGAGCCTTAATCGCTCCAACAACACATCGCACTTCCTTCACTCCAAGATGTATTAAAGATTAGACTCCTTTATTCAGCTTCTAATCAAACCAGAGATAAGCTGCCACATCACATCAAGGCCACGGGTCACATGACCCGATCTCATCAGGGCACAGGTGCTGCTCAATAGGCCGACAACAGGCCGACAACAGGCCAACAACAACACACCAACAACACAACAAAGCTGCAGCCAGCAGGAAAGCTGTCCAAGCTCTCCAGCTGAGGGTCACGGACCTCCAGCTCCCCACACCAGAGGACACATGCAGGAACCGAGGGATGTATTTACTAGAAGATGCCACTTTGATCTGTTATGATTTTAGTTTTCCTTCAGCTGTGAAAATATAAGAACGAAAAATTACCTCAAAGTGACTTAAAAGCAGCCGAAGAGCCTGGTGATGTTTTCCAGCTGTGGTCGAGCTTCATGGACACAGAGCAGCTGAAGTCAGTGTGTGTTTGGAGAATGAAAAAGAATAAGAAATAAATGAGTTTTCCTCCACAAAGAGGCTGCCGAGTGTCTTATTGTGGCTGAAATCATAAATATTTAACAAGGCGAGCAGCTTCACAGCGTAAATTAAACATTAATTACATTTCTCCTTAAAAGAACAATACGGCACTGAAGCTTCCCGCCTTCAACAAGTTAATTATTTCCAATTTGCAGCAAAACAAGTGTGAACATGTCAAAGTGCAGTTTGAAGAGTTTCGTCAGTTCCTTCAGAGGACGTTTGGGTTCATTTCTGCTCCAGGACCAAGAAAACAGGGTGCAGGTGCGCAGGACCAATCACGAGCTTCAGCCCGAACACAGGAGGGTTCACCTGTGGAAGCAGCTGAAGCACCTGCGCAGGAAGAGCACGTTTGCCTCTCGGAGCGCAGGTACATGTAACAGGGATGGAGACGGAGATAAAGAGACAAACGAGACGAGGAAACATGAGGAAGAATGAAGAAGACTGAGGACGACTGCAGCGCTCGGCTTTACTTCAAACATTTCGTTCTTCTCTGTTCCTCAGAACAGTGTCAATAAAGTTATTCTTCGCTGTAGGCTGAGCTGCAGCTCTTTAATGATGATGAGGAGACAGTGCTGTGCAGTCAGCTGTTATAACTCTGATGAAGGTTTATTTATAGTGTGTGTGTGTGTGTGGGGGGGGGGGGGCACTGGGTTACAGGAGCCGGTTTGAATACGTGATGAAACACACTTCACAAAATAAAAGAGTGAGTGTTAAACAGATGTTTGGGGATCCTTCAGAATAAAAGACTTGTAATCTGAATGTAAATCCTCCACGTTCAGCTCTCACTGTTTCACTCAAGAACCAAATTAAAGTCACTTCAGTCTGTAAGCAGCTTTGAAGAGTGAAGCACAAAATACCTTTTCTCTGCTGTGGATGAAGATCAGCGGCTAAAGCCGGGAGATTAACTTCCTGTCGGAGCCTCGGCGGATTTCATCTCATCTGGATGGAACAAAGGTAACGAGGGGTCGGCCGGGGGACGAGTTCCCGGCTGGAGGTCAGAGGTCAAGACAAACAGTTTCATCACAGCAGCTGCTGAGCTGCAGAAAATCGCCCAAAACACAAGTGTGTTCCAGCTTGGCTTACAGGAGCCCAGAACCCGGACGGATCCACATCGACGGCTCGGTTCACCTCACGACGGCTTTAGAAAACCACTGGAACCCACCGTCAGGGGTTCAACAGCTGAGAAACCCTCAGAACCTCTAAGGAACCCGATCCCACAAGAAGCCTTTCTAACCTCTGACACCAGGTCTCATGTGAGCCCTTCAGAACTCTGGACCTACAGAACCAGCTCTCAGAACGAGAGGGCAGTAACACAGAATCGGGCCATCAACTGTTTCAGTGAGCAGAAGCTTGTTCTGTGGGTTTGGGGGTCCAGACCTTTACTGCAGGACCTGTTAAGATGCTGGCTTGTGGTCTGATGTCCATACGAAGCATCTTTGATTCTTAAAATATTCAAATAACTAATAACTGATGGGTTTTTGGTCCCTGTTTGTTGTCTTGCAGGGCCCCGGCCCGCCTGAGCCGGGCTGTGCTGTGGGTTAGCGGGCGCTCACACTGCTTGGACTCATTATTTTGCGGCCTCGGGCAGCGTTTCATCATTCTGTGATTGCTCCGCCGTTGTTGTGGCTGTTTCTGTGGCTGTTTGAGCGAAGAGCGGCGAGTCGTAACAATCAATTAATGATGAGAGAGGGATGCAGTCTGTGTCGCCGCGGCGATGATGACACGCTGCCTCAGCCCGCCTTTGTCTCCTCTGCAGGCCGGACAGCTTTTAACTGAGCCCAAACATTCAGACGAGTATGAAAAATTCATCGACTCTTAGTCAAACTTCTGCTTCTCTTCATTATTTCAACAATGTCAAAGACGTTTCACGAGCCTCCGGGGAAGACTTTCAGCCTCCGAGAGCCGTGCAGCGATCCGAGATCTGTGTGTCGCCTAAACTCGGAGAGTCGGCTCGGACCTCAAAGCCACCAGGCGCTGATAACAGCAGGACTGAAGGACAGCAGCTTCATGAAAATGAAGCCTTAATGAACTCAGAGGGCTGAATACACTCAGAACAGTTTTAATCTGAGGGACCTCGTGAAGAACATGGGGCTCAGCTTCCAGGGAAATACTTCCATAGCAACAATCAGTGGACCTCATGCTTCCAGCCTGACCTTTGAACCCGTTCGGTCGTCAGCAGGTATCCAAACATCGAGCAGCTGCTCCGTTTACCTCCGCTGGAACATTTTCTGCCCATTAACCTGAGAGTCGGAGGGAAAAGCGAGACCCGGCCGAGGTCAGGAAGCGGCTCCGGGTGTCCCGTTTCTGCTGGTGCCCACAGCGATGACGAAGGCCCCGAGGCCCTCAGGTATCACAGTGAAAGGTGAGCCTGAGCGAGAGTGGCGATATCTGAACAGCACAGGAACTCTGCATTGTTTCAGGAGGAGGAGGAGGAGGAGAAGGGAGGAAGGATGGCAGCTGAGTAAATACTTTCCTTCCCAACAGTCACCTCTGCAGCCACTGTGATAAAGCCTGATCAGATCTGATGACAGTTATTAAAGCAGCGTCTGTAACAGATACGACTCTGAACTGAGCAAACAGGAGAAAACGGCCTCAGTCGGACACACTGAGCTGCTTCTCAGTGCAGCTTAGAGACAAGAAGGCCTGGATGACCTCTGACCTCCTGCTTCTACATTCAGATCAAACTGAAGTTCTCGTACTCGGCCCCACAAATCTTAGAAACATGGTGTCTAACCAGATTCTTACTCTGGATGGCATTACCTTGACCTCCAGTAACACTGTGAGAAACCTTGGAGTCATGTTTGACCAGGATATGTCCTTCAGTGCATATATTAAACAAACATGTAGGACTGCTTTCTTGCATTTGTGCAGTATTTATAAAATTAGAAACATCCTGTCTCAGAGTGATACTGAAAAGCTAATTCATGCATTTATTACTTCTAGGCTGGATTATTGTAATTCACTATTATCAGGCTGCCCTAACAGCTCCCTGAAAAGTCTTCAGCTGATCCAAAATGCTGCAGCTAGAGTGCTGACAGGGACTAGAAAGAGAGAGCATGTTTCTCCCATATTGGCTTCTCTTCATTGGCTTCCTGTTGAATCTAGAATAGAATTTAAAATTCTTCTCCTCACATACAAGGTCTTGAATAATCAGGCCCCAT
>VOQJ01042226.1:0-12722 GCA_015052665.1 Apistogramma diplotaenia | reverse complement strand
ATTCAACACCTCTAATGAAGTGCCAGTTTAATAATCAAATATCAGCAAACACACAAAGTGTGTGCAGTTTGTCACACAGTGTGTCTGCAAGCTAAAAGAACAGCTGCTGTGTTTAAGCTCTAAGTTAAGCTCTGTGTTGGTGCACAGAGGCTGTGTTCATGCTCAGAGTTACAGGTTACAGGAAGTGTATTCAACAAAGTCAGTTTCATTTACATTCACAATGTCAAGATATCATACATATAGCATGCTTTAGGTGTGGGTGCTACTAGGTTTTGTTTGTTCACTGTATCACACCAGATGGTGCTATGTTACATACTTGGTGTTTATTTTAAAATGCACTTGTTCTAACCTTTGGAAGATGTGCTGCTATGGATGCATGTCTGGTGAAAACAGACAGATAAGCAGCTTAAAGAACAAAACAATAGGATAATTGGATCTAACAGAGTAGACTGCAGCAATGTGTGCCCCTCTTGTAGGATCCAGTTATTTTATCTTTGAGATATTTTTACAGGTGAAAACTTTAGTGTTTTTTTTAATGGGGCCCACTGATATCTACAGACTTATATACTGAACATGACAGTGGAGAAAACCATGAATTCTGACACTTTACACATAACATGATGGTGTAATTCAATGAATGCACAGCATTTTAGTAATTAAAATCAAATTTATGAGAAAGGTGACCCCTTGAGCCTAGTCAGCGTGATGAAATTTAATAATGCTCACAGAGAGCTTCTTTGAGAAAAATGCAAGTGAATTTTTTAGCTCTGCTGTCTACAGCAGATGACATTCAGTAGAGCAGATCGATATTGAGCTTTCTGTCCTCCATCCGTCAACTTTCTGATAAATTTGCTACTCCTAGGTCATTTATATTTGAAATCTTCTGATGCATGTCACAGATACCATTTGGATAGTGCTCTATAAAACATGGCACACAGATACTTGTTTTTTTTTTATTTTGGTTTGCTTTATGAATCTTTTAAAAACTTTCAGAAATGTTTATTATTATTTTAATTTTCAAGAAGTTCTGTCGATCGGTGGGCAGAGTCTTCTGAAACCTGTATTCAAAGGTCAAAGGATCAAAGAATGTTGCAGACAGATTTTCATTTTTTTACTCTTTTTTGTAAGAAAAAAAATCTATAAAAAGTATCAGCTCAGTGATGGGTGACCTACAGCCAAATTACTTTTTGTTCCTAGTAAACCACTTGACATGGAAGGGGTGAGGTTTATGAGCTATACTGTCAGCCAGACGCCAGGCGGCGATAGAGTTTTGGCTTCACTTTGGGAGGAAGCTGTGAGGTCGTCCAGGTTTCCTGCAGTGTTAGGGTACACTGTAGTATACTCGGTAGCATTGCTGCCGCCGTGTGTCGGCTTGGAGGCTCAGCAGAGTGCTCGTTGGATGCCGTCCTGACACGGGCTCTCTCTGTACGGGGGATGAAGTAAAGGAAGGCAGGAAACCATGAAACCCACTGACGAACAGGCGGAGAAAAAGGTGGACATTTATCGCGACACATGGGTCCGATTTTTAGGTATGTATGGTTTTAATTAGCTTCGGGTTACTTACGCTCGGTTCTCCCTGTCAGTGCGGTACACTGTGTGCCAGCTGCCTCGGAGTTAGCATAACTGGCTAACTAATTTTCCTAATATCTATTTATAGGAAGCTGGACTGTCAAAGGGCGTTTTGTTACTGCGGGGTATATCAGGCGTTCGCGGTCTGCCCGGCAGTTCCGTGGTTTTGTCTCCTCAGTGTTATGTAAGAGGCAATAAGCTACTATCTGCAATGCTTAAAAGTTCTCCCTCAGCCCTGACTCTGGCTCAGTGAAGGTAGTTGTCAAGCAAGTTGCCACCACCACTAAGAAACGCCCAGACAGTGTCTTTTCCCTTTATCCTCCATCTCTACAAGCTATTGCTCCGAGACAGGGCACAGGCAGGAACCGGTCCTGAAGGGCGTCCTCTCTGCAGCTGCTCCCATAGGGTATCTTAAGCTCCTCGGCTTCCATAACATATACAGGAGTGGCAGCGTGTAGGTGACATTTATCCCGCTCATAAAATCATAATCTTTTTGCTCCCGGCTTTAATCCTGTCTGTACAGAATTGCCTCCTCCCGTACAAGTCTATAAACAAAAACTGCTCCTCTGTTTTAAAACGAAGTTTATTGGCTTTTGTTTGTTTGCTTTAAATCAGCACGATATCGCATCCCACATTGATTTGTATTCACCAATCAGCCGCAACAGTGAAACCACTCAGTTGCAATAATGATCTTATTACAATGTATCCAGTGAGGTTGTAACACAGAATTCCACGGATGATTTATGTGACTAAAACTAACAAATTGCTTAGAACTCACTTATTCCTTGCAAACAGTAACAAAAAGTAACTTTCAAGGAACATAAAAGCCACATTTGACTTAAAAACTTAAAAAATTATTGGTGATCTCTTGATCAGTGTCTACTACATATCACCTGAGAGGTCTGATATTGTTTTAATGCTAAAACTTAATGCAACATAACATTTCTTGGAAAATAAAGCTGGCTAAATAATCTTCTTCTGATGAGAGTCACAACAACAACATTAATCAGTATCTATATATTACTTTATTATCACCTCATGCTTATTTAGTTACCATAACAACTGATTTTGAGCACATCAGACCTGCGACCCTCCCGTTTATGGGCAGCTTTATGACTTACTCACATCACATTTATTTGGTAATTGTTGTCCACAACATTAGATCCACCTCAAGGAAAGTTTCGGCAACGCGGGCTAACAGCGGCTAAATCATCAGTGGTGACTAAAACAGCAGTGATTACTGACAGAGAAGTCCTGGAAATACTCAACAACTCACCTCAGTATCGCTGCCATCAGACAGAATTGAGCTTCTCTGGCTCATTGGCTTGTTTTGGGCACTTTTTACAAAGGTTCCTCCAAAGTAAATAGACGTGGACGCTTCACGAGGTAAACAGTGATCTTACAGTCCACACTCATTAGATAAATCTCAGCCAGTGTTTGAGGAGACTTAGGAGTAAAAATGTCAAATATGAAATTTAATTCAAATATTTTAATCTGTTTTTATTTGTGAATTATTGCTAAGTGTTTAATATTAAAATATGTCAAAATATATTGTGCACAAAAACTTTTTTATGGACAAACAGTAGTAAAATAAAATATGCCTGCCGGCCACGGATGTTATGGGGAAACTCAAGGTGTTGCATGGGGCTGCAATGGGCTACAGAGGGTTAAAACACAGAGAGAACTCAAATGTATTTAAATCTTCTTTTTTTTTGTTACAATAACCATGTGATCTGCTGACTGTTCATCAAACCGCGGTTTCTGTACTGCGGTTATCGACTAACCACGTTGAACCTTTGAATCTCCAGTATTCAGTGTGTCCCTGGCGTCCCTTTGTTTGTTACTTTGATATACACAGCCCAACTTAACTCCACCGAAGGTCAAGCACGCCCCTCGTGGGAATAGCACTCTACCAACAGGAGTCTGGCCACCTGACAAGAACCTCTGAGGAATGACTCGAACATGAAAAATAGTCCTGTTTCTGTTGTTTTGGCCTCCGGTCTCCTCAGCTCTGATCGGGCATATTAACCCAGTGAGCCCAAAGGATCTGCTGCTACTGTCCTGGTGACAAACACCCCCAGAGGTCAGGTCCAAACTGTTTTGGCAGCACGAGGACGACCTGAACAACATTAGGCAGGTGTTTTCAGTTTTGCAGCCGATTGTTCTACATATTAAATATCATAACACATCTCTGCATGGAATGATTAGTAATACTACGTGCTACTATACTGCTATGAAAGCATCGGGTAGCGGTAATGCAACACACACTAATTTAATCTTAATGATATCAATTTAGTAAGTTAAATTTGCAGGAAGATCCAGAAATGACCTTTGAGTTGACCTGTACTGCTCACGTTTAGTTGCAGGTTACATCCTCATTATTTCAGAGCTCTTTTGAGCATGCTCCCACAGAGTACCGAAGAACCCACCGGCTTTCATTTTTTTTCCTCATCAGGATGTTTTGGCAGCAAAACACAGCAGGTGATTGGTTGGTGGATAGCACTGAAAAAGACATGGGCTCGCCTGATGTGCTTGTAGATTAAAACCGTCTCACTTTTATAATCTACCGCTAATAAATAATGCAGCAGAGTTGCCCGCTGCAGTCCACACACATGAGCACTAACTCTTATCATCCAAGTCCTGCTATCTTTTTAAGCATTTGGATTCCTTATCTCTGCCGTTCCTCGTAGCATCTACAGTTTTTGAGCACATACACGCACCCTGTCTCTCTAACCAACCTTGCTGGGCAAGCAGTTGATAGTACGAAGGCATGGGATATTTCCTCATTAGCCAGTGCTTCCCTAGATAATCTTATCAGCACTCCATTTCTTACTATTCACTGTTATGAAAGTAGAGCTCTTATCTTTTTATTAATGTTACCCTCACCTTCTGGCCCAAGTCCAGTAGCTAACCTGGACTGTGCTGTAACTGTTTCTTTCACAGTTACAGTATCCTATGCTTAAGTTTACATTTACTTACATCATAGCTACTGGCTTTGCTGGTTCTCTTGTTGCTCTTTAGAGTCAGTGTTCACATTTCTCACCTCATACAAACAAAAGACTACTCGCCTGACACAACCAGAAAAACTACCCGTTAATCACAAGCAGTCACTCTACTTCCATGTTTGTATAAATTATCCAGTTTCATCTAATTGATCTGTTTTTTCTGTAGAAATGGTAGCCTTTCATACTTCACTGACCAGCTCATGGAGACTGAAGCACAAAGGACCCAGCTTGTCATATTCTTTGTAAGATAAATTCATTATATTAATAAATGCTCTGAAAGGCACCAGCATCAAAAACACAGTTGAGATGTCCAGTCCCATTAGTGGAGGTGAAGCTTATCAGATGGCTATTGGCTACAGCTATGGAGGCACGCCTGTCACTCAAAACCGACACGCCCCTTAGTTTAAGCCTAAGCAAAATCCACATGAATGAGTTGTGAAAATTTGGTATCTGTAGAAAACTTCAGGTTGCAAACATGCTTTTTTTCTTTAGAGGAACTGCAGTTTTTGGGACTTGCACATTCACTTCTTTTTTAGCCCCAGAGACTGCTCGATCTTAACGTTGCAGTGGACAGAAAGAAAAACAAAAGAGAGAATACAGCTGAACACGTTAAACAGTGTAAATTTAAACATTTGGTGGCCAGCAAAGGTCAGGCCAAGCTTTTGGAGCTATTTGTAGATATCTCAATGTGTCCCCTTGCACCTGTGCCTCAGCAATGAGAGCTGCATCATCAGAACAGCGATCCTTCTACATGATCTTCATTTTGGGGAAGTGGAGGATGTTGTAGGGAGGCAAATCTGGCGAGTGGCCCGAGCAGCAAAGGAAACATTGTGTTGGTATTGTCAAAAAATCTGTCACAGTGCACTCTGAGCTGGCATGTCCCCCAGTTCACTCCCAGTGTCTCATGTCACAGCAGAACTCCAAGTTGGCAGTTTCACCCCGGGGGTTAAATTCACAGTGTGTGGGAGGGTGTATGTCAAGTGTCTCCTGGTCTTGCTCTTTGCCTTCAGGCTGTTGATTCTTCCACTGAAACACCTCTAAAAGACTGTTCAGTCAAGGCCTCACACCCGACCGTGATCCTGACCTCAAAATCTGGGTTTTAAGAACAAGATGCATGAAAAAACACATTAAAGCTGCAGCCAAATCGATTGTTCCACGTGCGTTGATTTATTTCAATTTTATCTCAAAAGTCAGCTAAGCTTTCGTGAGATACTGATTATCAAGAGTGAGCATGTTGGTTGTGATATCAGCAAAGGGCCGATGTTGAACTTGAAAGCCACACCCTTGTGTCGCGTGCATGTGTGGTGTTTACTCACTCGTGATATTCACACCATGAGTAAATATGCCAGTTAGCAAATGTTAAAAAAAAATGGCTATATTAGAAATGTATTTTCACACGTAAAGAATCGCTGCTGGAAGATGAGCCTGGTTCTCCCTGTAATTACCAGAAAATATTTTCTTTTATTTTGATTTATTCCCATCAGTAGCTTCAGGCAGCCCCGCTTGAATGTTGACTTGTCAGAGATGTGCATCTTCCATATACAGTTGTTGTTACTGCTCACTACTGACTGACTGTGCTTTCTATTAATTTTGTGTCACATGTGGTTGAAACCAAAGCAAGCTCTATATTCAGCTGCTTTTTCATGTGTTAAAGCACAAGGCTTCTGACAGACATGTTTGCAGTGTTCGTAGCTTCAGATTTGCCCGCAGTACCCTTGATGCAATCAAGCAGCAGCAGCAGCAGCAGCAGCAGCAGAATTTGACTCCACCACGCTCTACTGGTTCTGTTGTCATTGAACCAAAGATAATGCCCCCATGTGACTGCCGTTAATTGTACCAGTGATGTACATGTACTGTGGCATATGGCACAGGTGACTCTTTAATAAGAGATCAAGGACATGTAAGTTATTCCGCCGTCATGGAATGGATATGGCACGATTTTCCAAATGTTGCTCTGCATTTTCAGTATGTCGGGAGTCAGAGAGAAAGCTGATGAAGCTGTTCATGAGCCCCTTTCATGTTTCAGGATTAATATGCTATCCTGTGATCTAACACTGAAAAACTGAACTTATGAATATATAATGTGGAGATCCACGACTCTGAAAATCACTAATCCTGTATTATTATATGAATACAAATTTTGTACTATTTTTCTGTTCCTGAGCTTCAGCACCTGATAGATTGTTGTGTATGTAAAGGAGACTCATAAGGTTTACATTTGTATTCCCACAGGCTATGCCAATGAAGTGGGGGAGGCCTTTCGTGCTCTGGTGCCGGTGAGCTTGGTGTGGGGCAGCTATGTTGTTGCCACTACGTATGTTACTGCTGATGCTGTGGACAAAGGGAAGAAAGCAGCTCTGGTAAGATATTACCACGTGTTTGTGGTGTCTTTATTAATAAAGTAAATATGCCCCATGAGATTTATCATTGTGACTGAACAGTTTGACTTTTTCATACTAAAACTTGCAGTAAATATTTTTATTTAAAGGTGTTAGAAAAGTAGAAATGCATACATGTCGTTTCTGTCGTCTTCTAATTGATCTTCATCTTCCTCTTATTGGTCTTTCTTCTGGAACCATAACATAAAAAGTTAGAAAATTTGTGCTACAGATTTTTTTTCCCCATAAATCATCACAAAAGTGGTAAAAAGCGTTTGTCCTGTCAGTGCTTAGAGCTTTTGGTTAAGTCAAAAAGTCCAGCTAAACTGCTTACCCCCTTCACTGCTGCTTGCAGCTTTTGTCTTTAACTGCGTTTAAAAGCTGACTGCAGCAGCTGGTGCCGTCCTCATTTTCCAAATATCCAACTGTGTCTGAAGGCCCATGGGGACAGCCCAGGGAAGACAGCACGTGTTGCAGTGGCAGTGGTGGACACGTTTGTGTGGCAGGCTCTCGCCTCCGTGATCATCCCGGGCTTCACAATTAACCGTGTGTGCGCTGCATCGCTGTACCTGCTGGGCAGGTCCACCAAGTGGCC
This sequence comes from Apistogramma diplotaenia, assembly GCA_015052665.1. Classification (NCBI taxonomy): domain Eukaryota; kingdom Metazoa; phylum Chordata; class Actinopteri; order Cichliformes; family Cichlidae; genus Apistogramma; species Apistogramma diplotaenia. The sequence continues at coordinate 5,175 of VOQJ01042226.1, read as the reverse complement.
GCTGCCTGTCCGCAAGTGGACGACCACAGCGCTAGGCCTCTCTACAATCCCCTTCATCATCACTCCAATAGACAGGTAAGCACAGGTTTTGTTTAAATGGATTACTCATTTTTTTCTGTTTGTTTGTTTTTAGGTGTTTTCTCACATGGATTATATTAATTCCCTGCAGTTTCACTCCACATTTTACTCCCTGAGGTGCCTGCCCTGCGGCTTGAGAACCACTAGACTAATTTGGGGGAATTCCTTTGTTACAGCAAGTAAAATATTAAACACAAACTCAAAAAAAAAAAAGGTTTAAAAGGCTCACCTTATCTCTTAGGGAGGAGCTTATCCCTTGGGAGGAAACCCATTTCCGCCACTTCTAAGCCCAATCTTATTCTTTCTGTCAGTACCCAGAGCCTGTGGCCACAGGTGGAGGTAGGAAAGTAGACTGACCAGTAAATCCAAAGAAGAACTCAAATTTAATAGAAAAATATACATTAAAATGAAAGAATCTCAGAAGTAAAAATGTTCACATGAAACAAAAAAGTTTTAAAGTGCTTGTCATGTTACTGACATCTGTTACTATGGCCAATATTCACTAATAAGCACAAATAAAGTTGCTCTAACATTTTTTTGGTGGCTTACTGATAAAAAGTTGCATAACAGCAGCTCTTTATCTAGTGCAGATGTGGTCTTTGTAACACTTCCTTTAGTAAATGGAACCAGAAATCATTTTATGGGAAATTTCATTTCCACTCTCTGTGCTCTGCAGGTCGGTGGATTTCCTGCTAGACTCCAGTCTTCGGAAGGTCTACAGTGATGGAGAGAAGCACAAATAAGGAGGGATCATGCAGGACAGGCTGTCCCCCCCCCTTTGTTGGCAGACACCAGTCCAGTCTGTGTAGACCTTTGCTGATGTATAAAGAAGGGATCCATGAAACAAGATTCCACAGTTAGTCAGATATACTATAACACAGTAGGTTTTATTGTAGATCTATGAAATGTTCTATGTAAGAAGTGAAAACCGGCTGTGTGAAATATCCCTTTAGGGATGCTGAATTTAAACCTCTCAGGGGCAGTCAGGGTGGTGACACCTATATATATATATATATATATATATATATATGTATGTACTTCACATAGTGCATTGAATCTCTGCTCTTTGGGAGCAATATATTTTTTACCATTTACCTGCTATGTGACACAGCACAGTGTGAACTGTTACTCTATCACAGCTTCACTTGCTGTGCTCATTAGCCATATTCAGTGGTACTTTAATTACAGGCCAAAAAGCCATTCTCTTATTCAAATTTGACTTTTATTTCTTTTCGTAGGGTTTTGGTTAATTGGGGGGGTGTTGCCATCTATTTGATTGTGTGTACAGTATTGGGTCAGTATTTGCTGCAGTATAACTTATTGCAGTCTAAAGTTACATAGATGTATAACGGTCTCTCGAGCACCACGAGTCACGGTGTATTGACTCCTGCAGGCCTCAGATTTCTGTGAGGCTGAATTAGAGCTGATCAAAGGGCCAGTGTCATACCTATGCACAAAATATTTTAAGGGACTCAGAAATATGCAGATACTGTATGTTCATAATAGCCAAAGCAGTTCTTTGAGGAGTCGAGTGAAATGCACTGACTGAATGGTGCTGAACTATGCAAGGGAAAGCGTGACTGTACATACACGAGCCTGGCAGTTAATGGTTAATACTTTTCCCTCTTTAAAACAGTATGTCAGGAAATGTAGCATGACACTTGGATTAGCTCTCACTTTTTTAGCTGACACGTTGCGGGAAGGTCGTCAGCAGTAACCTTTGTTTGATATGTTAGTGTCACATGATGTTATTTTTGTCAGTGAGAGAAGAGCCTGTGAAAACGCGCACGAGATACTTGGACATAAAGAAGTGATGCAAGTCACAAGATCACAAACAGTATTTGTTTTTGTTTTTGCTAAAGACTCTACTGCAAGCACATACTTTCACTTTGTGGTGCTTTTAGTCTGATAGTTTGATTTCTAATAGCAGGGAACTTCGTAGTCTGCGAGCAGTTAATGTCCCAGTAATCTGTGTTAGTGGGAATCAGGATGCTTAAATGATAAATTGGTGTCATTGATTACACCACTGCTTTTCCTGCTGTCACATGTCAAAATGCCTGCCTTGATTACAGTGTGTGCTGATACCTCCCTTGTGAAAATCTCCGTAGTCATATTCAATTTAGATGTTTCTTATTTGCATGCTGCAAAAGCAAAAAAAAAAGGAAACGGTTTACTTTTTTTTTTAATGTGTGTGTGACTGTGTTGCAAGCGGGATTTCTGAGTCACAGTTTCAGCCTTAACTGAAAAAAAGAAAGCTCAAACCTCAAGCTTTGTTTCGTTTACTGTAGTTCGCAAGATGGAGTGGGTTTTTTGAAATGTCTGGAAAGGTTACCAAGCCAACTTTGAAATGTAACTTCATGTGTAAAAGCTTCATTCATCAAAGTGGACATCTGATATTCAGCAGAACTGCTATCCTGTAACTTCTGATGTGATGACAAAAATGTCTTTATTCGTGGTTTGTTCCAGAGATGACTTTAATACCATAACATCACATTTGTTTTCATGGCTTCAACATTCTCCAAGTATTGTCCTCTGTACTGTTTCAGAATAAATACTGAATATTATGACACGTTCTCTGCAGCAAGGCCTTCTTGTGAGGATGCTTTTCTGTCCTTTTTCAGGTGGCAGCATAAAAACCTGCTCTTTGTGCGGACACTTTCTCCCTGACCAACTGTCACTTTCTGATGAAAGAGGTGTAATTCAAGGGAGAAGTTAGCCACTGAAATGGAAGCTCTCAAAAGGACACCAGAGTAGGTGATTTGAGAGCCCAGTTGCAGTAATTTGTCTTGATTGAGTCAGGAGAGCACAGCTGATGCCACTTGTTTAGATGAAGTGGCTGCATATAAAAGCAGGAAAGCCGATCATGAGTTCACGCAGTCATGTTTGCCGTTTGTCTTGTGGTTTTGGCCCTTTTGGCCGTATCAGGTGGTCAGTCAGGTAAGAAAATGGCATTCGTCTCTTGTTGGGTCAGGGTTTTATAAGTTAGGTTATTTTTTTGAGTATCTACTTACAGGCATCCCTCAGTACATTCAGGACAAGTGGATAATCCCTGAGAATCCACAATATGATGATGCTGATGGACAGTTTCCAGCAGTGGAGGAGACGACAGTGGCTGAAAGTTCATCAGAAAGTCCCACAACAGCACCTTCTAAGGACCAGAGCTTGTCAGCTACTCCAGAATCATTTCTTGTGAGGGGACAAGGTGGGTGGGGGCTTCAGGCCTTCAGCATGACTAACAGCATCATGACATCTCTGGTAATGTTGCCCATTTAAGATTTCACTTATGAAACTCCTGCTTTTGTCAGACTTCAAAGAAGCTGCAGACTCATCGGTGTGGAAAATTGTCCTGGTAGTACTCATCCTGCTGGTGTCTGTAGTGGTATCACTGAGCATGGCCTACTACCTGTGTGTCTGGAGAGGAGGCAGGATCTACTATCAGGCTCACAAGGTTTATGCTTAAATAAATACCTTGTAGAAACTTCAAGAAGTTGACTTTCTAATTTTGATTTTGTGTGAGGCTGTATCACATGGCTCTGTATAAGGGATTAAGGGGTACCTCTGCATGCTATATATTGCAGTTTTATCCTGCATGCTCTTCCTGACACAACTCCCAATTGATCCGTTTCCTCCTGGGATCTAACTGGGGATCATTTTCCTTGTTGGGTAAACCAAGATACATGGTTCAGCTACTCATTAACACATAATCAGCCAATCATGTGGCATGGTCAAGATGACCTGAGGTTTAAGCTGAGCATCAGAATGAGGGAGAAAGTGTCTTCGAATGTGACATGTGGGCCCAGAAAAGCTGGTCTATTTCAAAAACTGTTGCTTTACTGGGATTTTCCCACACAACCATCTCTAGAGTTTAGAGACTTTAAAAAAAAAAAAGGAATATCCAGTGAGCAGCAGTCCTCTGGGCAAAAATGTTCTGTAGTGGTGAAAATAGGATGGCCTGCCCAATTCCAGCTGACAGGAAAGCAACATTAACTCAAATAACTGCTCATTTCATCTCTGGTGTGCAGAAGAGCATCTCTGAATGCACAGCCAGACAAACTTTGCAGCACATGGGCTACAGCAGTCAGATCCCACCAGGTGCTGCTCCTGTTGGCTAAGAACAGGAAACTGATGCTGCAGTCTGCAAAGGCTCTCAAAATCTGGACGAAATGGTCTGGGTCTCGATACCTGCAGTGACATTGGGATTGTAGAGAATTTGTGTTGCCAGGCCGTGTTTGTGGAGAACTGGTTCTCAAATGTTGGACCTGGTGAAATCTAAGTTTTAAAAAAATAAGGGCATGGATCCATCCTGCCCTGCATCAGTGGTTCAGGATGCAGGTGGTGGTTTAATGTTGTGGGCAATGTTTTCTTGGCACACCCTGGGGCCCCTTCTTACAACTGAGCATCGTTTAAACTCCACAGCCTACACAGTGATGCAACGTATTCATCTTCTGTGTGCATTATAACATTCAAATCTCAGACTGGTTTATTGAACAGAATGAGTTCGTTTTACTCAAAAGGTCTCCACACCGACCAGAGCTCAAGCCAACGGTGGACCTTTGGGATGTGGTGGAACAGGAGTCACATCATGTATAGCTGACAATCTGCAACTATGAGATGTCATGTCAAAATCTGAGGAATGTTTCCAACACTTTGAGTCTATACTAGAGATGCGCCGATCCGATATACGGTATCGGTCCGATCCAGACCTATATTACGGTATCGGAAAATAATAAAAAACTGAAATCCGATCCATTAAACGTCGTTTAGCTGCTTTGCAGTGCTCCGGCTTCTTCTTCTTCTTGTGGGTTTAACCAAGAAACCAGCTTAGTGCTGCGTTACCGCCACCTACTGGAACAGAGTGGGGCTCAGAAGTTAGAAAAAACCCTCACCTCTCGTTGCTGTGACCGAAGTGGATTATCGCTGACATGTGTTTCCACGCCTCCGCCACTCTCCTCTCTACCGTCTCTGTGAGTTTACTATTCAGAATTTCAGCTGTTTTTTCTCTACTTCAGATCGCTATGACCGCAGGTTGCTAGCTAGCGCCGGTGTTAGCATTAGCGATTGTCCGGAAGGACCCCTTCCCCGTCAAAATATTCTTTA
>VOQJ01042209.1:2913-14428 GCA_015052665.1 Apistogramma diplotaenia | reverse complement strand
ATGGATGAAATGCTTTCTGATTGATTGCTTCAGAAATGTGGTGTGTTTTCGGAAATCGAAATAAATGCATTTCATGTTACATTCATTCACTTTTTGGTCATTAAACATCGACTGATTGCACTCCACATGCGTAAAATGCGCACAACACTATGGCGAAAATGATCGGTCATGTTTCTGGTTTATTTGGACGTAAATATAAAACAAAATCAATATAAAAACAATACTTTTATAAAGTCTGAAGTCTCTGCTGTCCAACAGAATTGAAATGAACACACAGCATGCCGTGTTTTTGTTTACAGAGGCCCTTTACATGCATGACGTCATGCCCACTCCAGAGCGGGCATTGACTCTAGAGGGCTACATATGCCCTGGTAATATCTGAATCCAGACACTGAGTCATTGATAGTGCCATACATTTTATTCCATAATGTCAATCTTTTACATTCAGTGGTCTATTTTTGTCAAGTACTAACTTGGATAAGTTGTAGTTGACTTTTTTTATTTATATATTTATATATTATGAGCCTCAGAACGTTCAGTCTGCGAATATATGAGTTGTAATATCACGACACGCTTGTAAACAGGAAGTGCACTAAATTTCATTCAGTAATGGGTTTAAAAGGTTTTTCATCTGAAACATGCGTTCAATAAAATGTCGGTTTCAGCAAACGAGGTCAATTAAGGCCAGCTGGCAATGGCACTAATTAACGCTATGTTTACTTATAATGCGTTCACTGCTACTGATGTTACAGCTAAATTAATTACTGGGTTTGAGCCACCAGCTGCACAGATTAAAAAGCAATTGCTCATTATTTGAAGACTGCAAATACAATGTAACGATTTCAGGCATTTCTTTAATTGAGGGATATTCATGGATGGCTTGAAGGAGAGCAGCGTATCTTTTCATGTTTTATCCATTTAAAAAAATCTGATAGTAAACACCCCCCCTGTTAGATGTACTGCTCTTGCTAATTATTGGGTACAGTGTGATCAATCAGTCAATTACCTGCTGAGTTTAATCAAACTCATCATAACACATCTTGTTGTCACTGTAGTTACTAGCTGACAATTGAAACAATCGCCTCACTTATTAAATAAGTGTCCTGCTGTGTGGCGTAGCGCCAGCGCTTGTTTTCCCTGCAGCTTAATAAGCCTGATATTGTATTTCATGAAAATGTTACACTTCCTCATGACATTACATTCAGGCAGGCAACCTCTACTATAAATGCTCAATGAAACCTTGGGGGCAGATAGGCTGTATTAACCTTTCTGCAGCAGCAACAGCAGCTTTATTTTTCCTGTCTTTGCTTTAATCTGACATGATTAGAAAGTTCCTCTTTTGTTTTTGTCTTTTTGTTTGTTCTACATATTCTGATAAAAGCAAACCTACCAAGGATTTACACAGAAAATTCATCTGACAGGAACTGAGTCCATCTTAGGAGGAGAAAGCTTCGTCAAGCTTCTTTAAAGACTTAAACAAATTTTAATTGATGGTAACAAAAAACCCCAAGAATATAAGTTTTCTCATGCCTCACGTCTTCTCGCTTTGTGTCTCTGTTCGCTATATTCTGGAGCTTCTTTTTGTTGGGTGTCGGATAACTTGTACACTGTTTTGAGAACAAGCCTTACAGGAAGGTTTGGTATTTTTCACTTTGCAGAGACGTGATAGAGGCTGGCAGGAAGGCAAACAGTAACACCAGTGTTTTACTGAAACCAGGCTTCCACAGTGAGGACGAAAAAGAAAGAGGGGGAGATAAACATAGAAAATTCACGCTTTTGGGCTCCAGTCAAGCCCACCTAATGACCCTCACATGTCTCCATCTCTCACTATGACATGTAACCACAAAGCCCTCAGCTCTGATTGTATTAGTTTACCCGCTGTTAGAGATGCAATCATGAGACCTTAATAAATTGCCTTCTATCTGTTTTTCTCAGAAGTCTTCTAAGCCATGTGGTAACATTTCATACACATTCACATCATCCTTTTAGTGGTTGTATATACACACAAAGGCGGCAACATTTAATGTTACAAACACCTAAAGAAATGGGGGAAGATGTGCTGCATGAAATGTGCGCCCTGGGGCGGATGTGATTTGTGGTTTTGGTTTATGTAAAGACATTTGGCTTTACTTTGATATGATGGGTATTAATAGCTTATTGTGTTAGTCATGTGGAAAGGCCTTCAGTCTGAGAAGGCTTCTTTTAATCTTAAATAAATTAGATCCCACTGAACATAAAAGTAATAAAAAGCTACCATAGTGAGAGCAAATGTAATCACCATGTTGTTCCTCATTCAGCAAATCTTTATTAGTTTTATGTGAGAATTCAAGGAGTTTACTTAACACTGAATACTGGTTAAATATTTGTATTATATTCATAATGCATATAAGTCTTTAAATTTAAAGAGGCAGTGTGATCGGTAATCGATCACCTTTAAAAAACAGTTAAATTCCTCTTAATGTCCTCTTTATCTCTGCAGAGATTTCTATAGCATGTGTGCACAGTGTGGCACAGGGATCATCTCAGTCCAGTCCAACAATGTCCTAAAAGGAAAATGGAGCACCACTCAAAAAGTCAAAAAAGGGCATCATTAGGTGAATCTCGAGGTGAAAGCCTGCGATGAGTCATTGTCCTCAGCATATTCAGACAGCTGGCACAGTGTGGGCTAATTTAGTGTTTTTTTATGTTTCAGTGTAACCTGTAACCATCTTTAGTTCCGTTATTCAATGGTCAGCACTTTTTTTTTCTTTCCTTCGTGTGACTCTTAGAGGGAAAATGTTGTTTTTTGTTTAAAATCTGATAAAATTGCTCTGAAAATTTGGGCCCAAGGGTTTTGGTTCCTGGATGTACTTCTTGCCAATCCCGTGAACCAAGAAAAGGTTTATAGCATCTTCTGTTGCACAGCCCACTGCATTAGTGTTTCATGCTGAAGTAAAATAAATGCCACAACACAGGTTTTGATTCTAATTAACACCATTTATTAACAAAATAAAGGTCATGTGTGATGGATGAGGAGGGAACGAGATCGAGAGAGCAAGAGCGTGAGCTGAGAAGGAAGCCAAGTGACTTCCTTTTTAAGCCTAATTATGGGATAGAAAAATTAATAAAGAACTCTATTCTTAAAAAAAGTTGTTTTAGAAACAGTGACTGTGGGGCAAGGAGCCACTGAAGCCGTGCACAGGCAACCAGGTCAAAAATATGAAGTAAAACTATTATTATGATATAATTTGGTGATGCTGTTGTGCGGGCGGCACAGTAGTGCAGTCGTTAAAATTGTTGCCTCGAAACAAGAAGGCAAGAAGCATCTGAATCCACCAACCAGCTGGGTTTGTTTTCCTTGTTCCTGCACAGGTTGTCTTTGGGAGGAAGCTAGGGTACCCCCTAAGTCCAAAAAAATGCATGCTAGCTTAATTGGTGCTATCTAAATGGGGTATAGTTGTGAATGGCTGTCGGTGTCTGTGTGTACCCCTTGCAGTAAACTGGCACCCTGTCCAGAGTGTACTCCACCTTTCACCTATAGTGACATGTGGAAGAGTAAAATGCTTGTATAAGCAGATGAGGATGGATGGATATTGCTATTGTCCTGGCCTTTAGCTAAAATTCATATTAGACCCATTAACCTTTTTTGGCTTCAGAAGTGAGGTGTACCACAAAAAGTTTCCAAAATGTTCTAAACTGCTGCTCTAAACCAAAACTTATTCAGAACTCGGTCTTCAGAACCACTCAGTCTTCCAAACAGGTTACATAAATTTTACCTTTACGACACAGGCCACCAATAGCTATTAGGGTTAATGGTTTGCATAGTATTACACAGTTTAGCCTCAGGTGCTTTAGTAGGCAGATGCCCTAGCCTGTGGCCTCCAATAGTCCAGTACTGTCACTACCAGACTCATAAAAATGCCAAGGATGCAGCCCCTGTGCGTAGTGCACAGTAAGCACTTTTTATGAAGCCAGAATGAAAATGTATCTTTTACAAACTGGTCTTCGGAGTTACTCCCCTCACAGCATCTATGCTGTAGCTAGTTTTATTTTTAATGTTGTTTCCTTTTTATTATTACTTGTTTTGCTTCTGCTGTTTTTATTATGTGCTTCTTTTATTGCACCCTGATCTGCAACCACTGTATGAGAAGTGTAATACAAATCCATGCCTTGAACTTGCGTATATTTATTATGCCATTTATGCAGTACAGCTGAGGGGGGGAAAAGGTGTGTCTGCACATGCTGGTTACAATAACTCAAAGCTGTAACATGATTTTGAGAGTATGATTTTCTTCAGTAGTTTAGCACATCAGGGTCAGTCGCAGATGTGCACTAGAGAAGTGGGACATCTTAAAATGATTACAACTTATGCGTTCTTGGGTTGGTACATGAACCCTTCAGTTTATATACTATATCATAGGAATACTGTGATCCCAGCCTTTCACTCACATGTAACTCAGTTATTCTCTCTTAAAACTAATTACAGTTTCACCAAAACAAATGGCTTGTGTGCAATATGTTTGAGCTTTGTGCAGGTCCATATTGTCCTGTTTCTTTTCCAATTTAACATTGCTGTCAACCTTCTTTTTGTGCACCTTCAGTATAGCTCCTGTGACCGTGAATACAAATATAGATAATTACACACCTCTCTTGTCTGCCATTATTCAGCTGTAGGTCAGACATCACTGGAGAACACAATGTGTGTGTGCGCACACACAAATGCACACGCTCAAAGATGTCCCTGCCCATCAGCTGAACTCAGATTCTTAGCCTATTCATTTAATTTTATGTCGTAGTGTGATCACGCTGCCACATCTACCATATCTACTTGAGTGTGTGTGTGTGTGTGTGTGTGTGTGTGTGGGAGAGAGAGCGAGCGAGAGAGTGATCGATGGTTTTAAGTCAACAGAAGGATTATGGATGTTTTAGTGGTGTGCAACACGTGGCTGAATGTTTGACTAATGACTCAGTTATTGAATTATACACATCATCAATAGACTAAGTATCGACCTGAAGTGAAATAAGATGGTACCAGACAATAACCACCTCTCCTGCAGGCTTTCTGACACTTGTATTACAGAATGATTATCTGAGTTTAGTGCCTCTATCAAAACAGGAGGGCTTTTAGAATTTACTTTGAGCCCTCCAAACGTGATGGACATCTTTTGCATTTGCTTTACTCTGCAATGCTGCATCATATTAGAAGAAACTGTGTTTGGAGACTGCGGTACAACCAAAATTATTGTGACTGTTTGCAATGAACATGCAATCTCCTTGCTTTTGAAATGTCTTCTTTGAAGACAGGATCCAGGTACTGTATGTATCCACTTGCAGTCAACTGCCATCTTCAAAAGTGACTTTGGTGTGTCAAGACAGCAATAAAACCACAATAAGAAAGAATCAGTCATTGTGTTGCGACTAAATTGGGTCAAGTTGTTAATTACATCAAATTTAAATGTAATAATATGGTTATTAACAGTGATGAATTGAAAAAAAATTGCAAATCTCTCGGCATCTGTTCCGACTGTGTTACACCCCTCCGTAAACCTGGGCCCCGATGGCTGAACAGAATTCCTTCCAGACCCACAAGGTGAACTGGGGGCCACTATCCGATACAATGTCCGCCAGTATCTCATGGAGTTTGAACACCTGGTCAATGAGGAGCTGAGCTGTCTCCAGAACAGATGGTAGCTTCTGAAGGGCAACAAAGTACACAGCTTTCGAGAATCGGTCAATGATTGTGAGAATAACAGTGTTACCTGCAGATGGAGGCAAGCCAGTGATGAAATCCACAGCAATGTAGGACCAGGGTCGACCAGGCACCGGCAAGGGTTGGAAGAATCCCGCAGGAGGTTGAGTAGATGATTTGCTGCGGGCGCAGACTGGGCAAGCAACGATGTACTCCCGCATGTCCTTGACCAGGGACGGCCACCAGAACAACCTCCAAAGACAGGTTACCATCCTGTTCTGACCAGGATGACAATGAAATTTTAGTGTATGAGGCCAGTGGATGACTTGTGAATGGACGATTGTGGGGACATAGAATCTGTTTGGAGGTCTGCCCCCGGGATCTGGTTCAATCTGTTGGGCTGTCCTGACCAACGACTCCACTTCCCAAATAGCTGCCCCGACGACACAGGATGGACTTAGGCTCATTGGGGGCTTCTGAAGAAGAGAACTGCCGGGACAGAGCATCCGGTTTGCCATTCCGGGTCCCTGGACGGAAGGTGATGTGAAAGTTAAATCGGGTAAAGAATGAGGCCAACCTGGCTTGCCTGGTGTTCAGTTGCTTTGCCGACCGAAGTAAGCCAGATTCTTGTGGTCAGTCCAGACCACAAATGGTTGTTCCGCACCTTCCAACCAGTGCCGCCACTCTTCCAAAGCCAATTTCAAGGCCAAAAGCTCTCGATCACCTACATAATTTTGTTCAGCTAAGGAGAGACGACGAGAGAAAAAAGCACATGGGTGCAGCTTTCCCTCAGATTGTTGAGACAATATGGCTCCTACCCCACTATTGGATGCGTCCACCTCCACCATAAAATGCTTTGTAATGTTGGGTTGGATGAGGATGGGCGTGGAGGAAAACCGTTGTCTCAGAGCCAAAAAGGCATGTTGAGCCTTGGGATTCCATTGGAATGGGACCTTAGGAGAAGTGAGTTTGGTTAGAGGCAGAGCAATTTTGCTAAAGTTCCTAATAAACAATCAGTAGAAGTGAGAAAATCCCAAGAAGCTCTGCAACTCCTTTCGTGTCTTAGGTTCAGGCCATTCCAGGACAGCTTAAACCTTCGGGTCAGCCTTTATTTGCTCGCACTCAATGTAGCCCAAAAAGGAAATCACATTTCTCACCTTTAACGAACAGCCTGATCTCTAGTAGTCTTTGCAGTATCTGACATACGTGGGCATTATGCTCATCAAGAGACTTGAAATAGATCAGGATGCCATGAAGATAGATGAAGATGAAGCGGTTGAGAAAATCCTGGACAACATCATTCACCAAGGCTTGGAAGACCGCCGGGGCATTGGTTAAAGCCAAAGGGCATCACCAAATATTCAAAGTGCCCCAGATGAGTGTTGAAAGCCAAAACAGTTCGCTGATAACAGTTTGTTGATGGTTCAGTCAGCAGCCTGAGACAGGTCACAGCTTGGACCTCTTAGATTTGAAACAGAAATTTCTCCACAATAAGTTGCTGCAGGAGTGCAATTTAACTGCAAATGACACTGCAACTTTGCTTTTATGTTGGAATATAACCAGTGTTGTGTTTCTCACCAGTGCAACTTGGTGCAAACTGATTGAGATGTGTCGGCAGTTATAAATTAGATGGCAACTATTTGCAAACCTTTTGTAATCTGTCTGAGAGTGTTTGCAGTCAGACTGAGTCAGCCCATGATTGTTTGGAGATAGGTTGCCTTCCAGCAGATGGTATGTAAAGTCCCCTTGCAATTGAAAGTGGTCCCAACATCTAATTGCACTTGGTCTCAGTGCAGCCTCTGGGTAGTCAGAGATTTATTCTAGTCTCAAAGAGGTTCCTGTCCTGTTTTTAGTCATTTTATCTTACACTGGAGCTAACTAAGTGATCAGAAGAAAATCTGTTTGCAGAAACAGGCAGTTATAAGAAAAATTTTAAGCTAAAATGCAAGAAAATGAATGAATGTGACCTACTGTTGTCAAATTCATTTATTCAGTGCACCTTTGATATGTTGGCAGTTTTCACCTTTTACAGGAGGGTCTTCAGCTCCAGTAGAACAATAGATTCAAGAAAGGAAGAGAGAAACTAAAGAAAAGAAGGAAAATGTGGTTTTATTATTAACTCCGGTGTCTTAATCTAGTATGAAGAAAATTGTTTTTGTTTGGTTTTTTTGTACGATATACAAAAGCAAGGTTTGTTCACAATATTTGATTGGCACTGAACTTATTGCTCCCTGTTTAAATGTAGTGCAGCTCAGTGGTTTCTTAGCTGCCCTTAAACTCAAATTATTCACAGCTGTGATGAGTTTTAAAAGAGCTCAAAGGAATGTACTGCTTGTCACTATTTTAATCCACCATGCTGTGCGTCTCTGTAATGCAGAAGGTCAAGCAGAAAAACTGCTCAAGAAAATTACTTAGTTACGTTTCCAACTCCTTGAACATAACTGTCGATCGTCTCATTATGACTCTGTCCTCTGCTTTCTGTTTCTGTGAGGAAATAACATGGACACTCAGTGAATGCCTCTTGTGAGTTATTTATAGGGGTTTGTAATCACAATGTCATGAGGTGCATAGGCGCACACACTGTTTGGCTTTCAGTATGTTCTTTCTTATTTTCTCCACACATAGTGTGGTCTGTTGTTGCCATAGAAGCAGGACAGGTCTGTGTGTTTGTTTGAAATTAATGTAAACTCAGTATGAAGTGGGTGTTATCTATCAGGCAGTTGGTGTTGATCAAACAAGCTTACATTGTTCATTATCAGTGCAGCCACTGACGACGTCTGATGTTTGACTTTGCATCAAGACATTTTACACACTCAACTCTCAGTTATTGCAGAAAAGCTATCAAGTCTTCAGTTCACAAACCAATCACAGAGCAGGCCAGTTGCATAAGAAATGAGGTTGCATTATGATGTTTGAAGAGGATTTCTCCTAAGCGCTCCTTTCGAAGTTTTTTTTTTTCTTTTTATTTACACAAATTTGAGGAGTTTTGTGAGCAGAGGGGTTAATGTGGCCGCAGAACTGTATATTTGCACATTTTGAGAATAGGAGGAGGAATACTTGCAGGTATTTGGCACCTTAGCCTTCCTCTGTCATTTCCAAGCTTGCACGTCTGCTCAGGTGTCTCAAATTGCACTGTAGTTAATTCAACTGCATGGCTGTCACTGAGCATTGAAAACCAGTTTAAAGGGAGGATATAGGGGAAATACAAAGGTGTGAACAGAGAGAGATGACGGGTATCTGACGTGTAATTAGTACTCCTTTTTTGTGAATCCATTGCAAAGTGGAAACCTTTTTATCTGACAGTATCTGATAGAAACAGCTCAGTGATCCGTATAATTATCATCAGATCCTATTAGTCAAAAACACGTTGATCAGTGTAATTATCATCAAATCCTTTTAGTCTGAAACAATCTGATCTCTGTTTTTGCAAGCCTATCTTCCTCCGCCCTCCTGTTTTCCCCTCAGTCATATCTTGTACAGTTTTGTGCAAGCCTTAATGTTGTTTTTATGAAAGAACATCAAAAGTCACAGCAATTTGTTCTCATTCCGCCTCTCACACATCTTTTTATCATTCTGCCTGGGCCTGTCGAGTGGGGTCATCCAAAGGCAAGAAAAATACATCAACATCTGATATATTCCGGTGATTAAACTGTCTTTGAAACTGTACCCAAATTATCATCTTAGGCATCGGTGGAAATGGGCCTTTATGTAATAGGCATTTTCTTTTTCCATCTGTGGGAAAAGAAACAGGTACGCATGATTTTGTTCAATTCAAGTGGCCCAGTAAGTAACGACACTGTGACAGCAAACTTTCATGGATCTTTTACTTTTCTACACACACAAACATGTATATGAACTTGAGTGAGTGACAATTCTTAATCCATAAGGTTTAATATGATGTCCGTCCACCCTTTGCCGCTATAACAGCTTCGGTCCTTCTGGGAAGGCTTTCCACCATTCTTCCAGAAACGCATTTGTGAGGTCAGAGACTGATGTTGGATGAGACGGCCTGGCTCGAAGTCTCTAATTCATCCTGAAGGTGTTCTATCAGGTTGAGATTGGGACCTGTTTTGTGCACTCATGTGCAGTCATGTTGGAACAGGAAGGAGCCATCCCCAAACTGTTCCCACGAAGTTGGGAGCATGAAATTGTCCAAAATGTCTTGGTGTGCTGAAGCATTGACAACTATTTTCACTTGAACAGACAGACCAAGAGAGAGGTGAAGAAGAGAGTGCAGGCAGGCAGGAATATGTGGAGATGAGTCTCAGGAATGATGATGGCTGCAAGAGTGAAAGGGAAAGTTTACCTGAGATGATGGCACTGACAAAAAGACTGGAGGTGGCAGAGTTGAAGATGTTAATGTTTATACTGGGAGTGATCAGGATGGACGAGAATAGAAATAAGCATATTAGAGGGACAGGTCAGTTGAGTCATCAGGAGACAAAGTTAGAGAAGCCTGAGATGGTTTCGGCATGTGCCTAAGGGATAGTGGATATATTGGACAAATGATGCTAAAGATGGAGCTGCCAGGCAGGAAAAGAGGAAGGCCACAGAGAAGATTCATGGATGTAGTGAAGGAGGACATGCACAGGGCTGGTGTGACAGAGGAGGACCCCTAAAGGGAGCAACTGAAAGAAACTGAGGACAATGAAGCTTTGAGGCAGTGTTGTTATATATTAGTTGAGTTTGTTCATGCCCTTAGATGGTTTTTTTTCTATGTCAAATATGCCTAACATAGCACAGCAGTTCTTCTTTATCATCCAAAATGTTAATATGGGCAAATTCCCAAGTAACATGATAGGATGTCCCAAAGATTTTTTGCTCACATTAATAACACCAGCTGTTCTGATTAAATATACTGTACCTCTGGTTGATGGGAGAAAATTGAATTGGGAATTAAAGGATGAAAGACTTCATGTGGAAGAGTGGCTGTGTTTCAACACATATGAACAGTATGATACTAACAGTGCCCAGGTATGTTTTCCACACAAAATGCCACCTGCTTGTTATGAGTCAGTAGCTTTGTACAGCAAGAAAATAAATGTAACAAGCACCAGATGCATCAATTTATCATCTGCTTTACAAGTCTATATTTACCCTAAAATCAGCCAGTGTCTAATGTTGATCCAGTTGGTTTAGCAAGTGTGAGCACCTCTATATTACTGAAGTTTTGGCAGTTTGCAGGTCTGCAGCATTCAGGTGTGTATTAACACAATTTTTGCAGGAGTCCCAGCAAATTCTCCCCGAAGTCACGCGATGTTTAAAGGTTTGGCAAAAAACCCAGGAGCTACATCCCAGACTCTACAAAGTTCATGAGAGTGCAGTGAGAATAAGACTGAACAAGTATGTCTTGTTTGAAAGGTTTTTCAGGAGAAAGTCACTTCTCTCCAAAAAGAACATTGCAGCATGGCTTAGGTTTGTAAAATTAAACAATTCCCAAGACTTATGGAAGAGGCGTGACCAAAGTAAAGGTGTTGGCCATAATCTATAGCACCAGATTTAGTGAAAACCAAACATAGCATCTCAGCACAAATACCTCACACCAAGTGTTATGGAGTTATGGAAGGACAATGATTGGGGCTTGTTTTGCAGCCACAGGGCCTGGGCACCTTGGGGGGGTCACTGTGAATTCATCTATATACTGTATCAAAGTATTCTAGAGGCAAATGTCAGCTTAAGTTTGGCTGAAAATGGGTCATACAATGGTACAGTGATCCCAAGCACAGCAGCAAATCTCCCAACAGAATGGCTGAAAAAAGAGAAGTGGCCCAGTCAAAGTCCAGACCTCAACCTGATTGAAATACGGGGGGGGGGGGGCATTAAGAGGGCGGTGCAAAAACAAATGCC
>VOQJ01042202.1:16218-36035 GCA_015052665.1 Apistogramma diplotaenia | reverse complement strand
AAAGACACACATACACATATACATATACCTGCATATATGCAAGTGTGCACATGCACGCACACACACACACACACACACACACACATACACAATAACAACTGGTAAGCAACAGTATGAAAATGGCAATTACTGAAATCATAAGAATGTTGTTTTTCTATGTACACATGAGAGGAAACCTTATCTTTCCTCCTGAAACACTGACCAAGAAAAATAGGTTGCTCTGATGTTAAAAGAAAAAAAAAACATTGAGATAAACCTGTGATGCAGCATTAAGCCTGAAAGAGCCATAATAATCTCACTGTGACATCACAGTATTTAATCTTACAGCCACTGCGTCTGGAATAATAAGAGGATTACTTCCAAGGAGAATAAAAACCAAAGGTTTGAGAATGTTAAGGTCAATAGTATGTAGTACTTTGTTTTCACCGTTTTGGAAACATATGTACCATTAAATAACTACAGCTTTAGACGATGCTTTGCCAGAGCTCTAAAACACTGAGAATAGTCCGAGTGAATGAGCAGCTGTGTTGCTGTGATTCTCACTCGTAAAGATTTTAATGTAAAAAGCAGAGAGGCAGCTGAGTGTGCTCGTGTGTTGCTGTCAGCTTTAGCAGTAGGCTGGCTCAAGCAGGAGCAGACTTAATATGGCAGGCCCGGTTGAACCATATCCTGCAGACAGGGAAACCATAGCAACAGTAATGCACTGCCATGGTGACTACAGGAGGCTTGCGTAGACAGCCTCAGACGCAGTATGACAGTAGGAAACCTAAAACTGAGCTCTTTTAACTTTTTTTAAAAATAGAAACCAGTGTGTTTGATTTTTCTTTTTACAAAAAGTAAAACCATTTTAAAGGTGGGGGTGAATAAGTCACATCAGTGTATTTCGGCGGGGGCGTGATGTGAAATTTTATCAACAAAAAGATTTAAGGAAATTCTCCCACATTGCTTAGATCCCTACAAGAGAGCAGAGGTAGGAGGACAGAATGACAGTGTTAATAACACTAATTAAAACACCAGATCTGTAAAAGTCTTTGTTTTCGCTGCTCTGACCTGATAATTTGTCAAAGAATTTCTTAACAATTCAAAACACACCTGATTGGTCTTCTGCAAACCTCCTTGAAAGGCTTCATCATTTAAAAGCTCACCTTGTAAGAGGAGCAACAGAATGAAAAAAATTACCGGAGCAGGTGGAATTGCACAGAGTGAGTAAGTGATCGAGAGTCGAGTGCGGAGGAGGTCTGTCCAGTGGCTGAGCATGAGCAGAAGAAAAATGTCCAGCAGCAGCAGCCCAGGTAACAGCGTGCAGCCTCATGAGGTGTCACAGGTTGGCAGGGAGGAGAAATCTCAATTACAACAACGGGGCTTGTGATCAGAAAGGATTTGCTGAAAACTGCCAGGCACAGAGAGGGAATATGTTTTCATAATGAAAGATAATGAGTTTTTATGATTTTACCAAACAGAGAGGCAGGA
The DNA here is from genome assembly GCA_015052665.1 of Apistogramma diplotaenia. NCBI lineage: Eukaryota > Metazoa > Chordata > Actinopteri > Cichliformes > Cichlidae > Apistogramma > Apistogramma diplotaenia. Next base: position 34,565 of record VOQJ01042202.1, on the reverse strand, counting down.
CCAACTCCGAATCAAGAACTCAAAAAGACAGTCATGTGCGTTTGATGACATCCTAAATGAACAGCCTACATGAGTGAATGAATTTGTAAATGAGCAGGTTAGAGAATGAGTGTGTGCTCGTGTTTGTACTATAATTATGCCTGTGTGTGTGTGTGTGTGTGTGTTGGTGGGTGGACATCTTCGAGGATGTACTGCAAAGAGCAGATTTCTAGGGATTTGGAAGGATTTCAAGATTATAGCATGATTACAGCAGACAGTCAAGGATCAAACATGTTGGAAATTCTGATGTATATCTAATGTGTTCGCTGCTAGAAAAGCCTCTTAATGCTGCAGTTTGAAAAGTATGAGCACAAATTCACTCATCACTCATCCATCATTTATCTTCAGTCTCTGCATGTGACTACATCTGTATATTTCGCATGATGTCACCATGTTGGACATATAAAATATACAATATTAAAAGAAAAGAAAATTGGAAATCTCTGTGCATTTTGGTTGTTTTATTATTTTTTTTTACCATATTATTGTGGAAAGATGGATTTAAATAACAAAGTTGTGATCACACACATTACTTATGTGCACACACAGATACTCAATCATCACATAAAGCCAATCTTTCTAAAAAAAAACCCCATGCTTTCATCTACACAACTCGAGCAAGCCCGATAACCACAAAGATTTACACACTCAGAACTGCCCAGTATGTTGTTATATGTTGCCACGTCCCACTGTGAGGTACTGTGGACACAAAAGCAAAATCTGTGGCCCTGCAGCCAGTCTAATTGATAAGGCATATAATGTCAAGGAGTTGCTGAATTACACCCCACATATGCACAAATGTACGCGCACACACCCTCATACACACACACAGAGCTACGGGGCAATGCCAAATTCAGCCGGCGGGACTTGGCACAGAGCTCCAAGCTAACACTGATAGTAAGTGAAGACTTGTTCCATCTGACCTTCTGATTTGGCTCACAGCCCCATGTAGGAATACTGACTTTCTATTATAAGACCCAGAACGCTGTGCATGAGATAAATCACTGAAGCAGAAGAAGACAGCAGTTGTGCAACACAGACTTCTCTTTTGTAGCAAATCAAAGTGGCTTTCAAGTTGAGCAACTACTTTTAGTTTCACTCAGTTAATCTGCTTCTTACAGAGACTAAAAAGAAAAGATCTCAGGGAATAAATGTTAGAACCTATAAGTGTGCGAGACAGACAGGAGTTATTGTAGTTTAATGCTGCACATTCATGAAAAACATGCGGGTTGTCACCTCTACACGAGGGAGAAGCTGCTATGATCAGGAAGTAGAACAGAAGCAGCGATGTCACCTTGTGTTCAATCAGCTGAAGTTTATTGTCTTAATTAGAATATGGTAATGAGCACAACCTGTCTTAGGGGCCAGTATTAACTCCCGAGTAAGGAATTTTTTGGACAAGTTGACAGATTGCATCACGCCACTGCATGCTGCTGCAAATTGTTTTTGTCTGGGTCTAAAGATAATTAAAAGGAACTGAGATGAATTCTTTATAAAGCTGTTGCAAAGGAAGCTAGAGGTCACTTGTATCATTACTCAAAGAAAACAAATATGCTGTACAGAAATAACCACTTGAGGACTAACATGAAGGAGCACGAAAAAGCAAAAGACAGGAAAATGACTATTTAGAGAACCACATGAGAAACCGTGATCATTTGTCCACACTGAGATTAGTATGCACCCACATGTCATTGGTATCTGTTTGGCTTGTATTTCCTATTGTAGTCTGACTTTTCAGCTCTTGCTTTGCTGGAGCATTAAGAGCTTGAATGCCTGGCATCTGGCAGCCCAGTAACGCGTCAGGGTTGTTGGTTTGGGCGATGTTACTCCTCTGGTCAGAAATATGACTCTCCAGTTTATAGCTATCAAGACCTCTGCTCTCCACGGCTTTTTGGCTGTGACTGTGGCTGGCTGAAATATTGTCCAGCCGCTGGCCATCGGCGGGACTTGAGCCATCAGTACCACCATAATTCTCGCTTTCTCCCTGCTGAGCGGTGCCGCTGTCTGTTTGTGTACAGCCTCTTGTCCCATCTTTCGACTTGCTGTCATGCTGCTGGCACCGTCTGATCTGGCCTAATGTGATTTGGAGCTCATTGAGGCGCTGTAATACATGGCGTCTCTTCAGTTCCAGCAGGATTGTTCCATTACGACTCAGGCTTGGAATGTCTGGTGGAGTTTCCCTCTGCAAAAGAACAGAGATCACACACTATCTATTGTAAATGGCGTGCCATAAAGACATAAATGAGCACATAGTCTCGAGCAATAATGCAAATGGAGGCACACATCATGTTGGTGCACACTGATTTGCACATTTCTCTTTAAAGTCAAGGCTGAATGAGCATAAATATCATATTTAAATGAGTGATCATCATTCAGTCGCCGCAATATGCCATTTATATGTATAAAATGTAATAATAATAGATGGCGAAAATATCAAAGCACATATTTCACCATGCCGAACTGAAACGTGGAGGAAATAAAACACAAAGAGATCATTTAAAAGTCCTTCACAACAAAATTAACACACGGATTCATTCTTAGATTATGTAATATATGCGCAGTACGTAATATTTCAGCTAATTACTGCAGAATGGTTTCCAGCACTGCTCTCCTTTTCCTTCAGCCATGTGCTCACTTGAGCTCTCTTCTGTAGCTGCATGCTCAGCAGCAAGAACGACTCATTCATGCGGTCAATTTCTTCCTCTATACAGGACATCTGGAACAGAGATAATGGTAGAGTAGCATGTGATGTTTGGAGGACAGTGACAGTTTTATTTGTTTACATTTATACCTGCACTGGTGTCCCTTTTAGTGGTAAACCTGGAAGGGAAAAAAACCCAAAGATTTGAAAAACAAATGTGCCTGGAAACTGTAGTGATGGAAAATACAGCAAAAGAAACCCCAAACAACATATGATTATGTATGTATGCTACTACATTAACAATATTTGCAATAACAAGTTTTGCAAATGTCTGCATATAAACTCTTTTGTTTATCACACTTTGCAGAGACAGATGCAAAGTGTGAAACCAACAGTTGACATACTGTACCTTTATCTGTGTCCTGATTTGAAGTCTGTTTGAGTTCAGAGATGAGTTGTTCCAGTGGAAAATACTTATATTTCTGGAGTCTAAATTGGCAAAAGAGGAGAAGTCATTTTTACCGTAATAGAAATATTTTGCTAAAACGGCATACCTCATACAGTCTTTACCTGTCTCACTAACCTGCTAGCTAATAGGTGCTCAGTGAAGCGAGCTTCAGTGGGAACTCTAATGTTGAGAAATTCCTCAACTAATGTGTTATTCCGCCTCTTCAAAGCATCAAAAACAGACTGTTTAAAGAAGGTATAAAAAAAAGTTAAATGCCCCCATTTTTACACTGAGAATGATGAGTGAGGTTTAAAGAGCACTTACACACCTCTGATGTGCTCCATGTGAAAGAAACATTGAACAGCTGAAGGCTTAGAGCTGAAATGGCCTCATGGAGGGCTTGCATAAAGCTCTGGGGTTTGGATCCTGGATTAAAATAAATATATTTATATATTGTTTTCAAAGAAGATTACATACTTTCTGCTTTCAAAGGTAATTGCCATGGATATTACTCTGTACTATGACAGTTGCCAAGCCAGGAGAGAAGACTGTCCTTCAGAACTACGTTCTATCGGTGTCTTTCTGATTACCGGATGCTATGTGGGCCATGGACTGGAGGATGACGGAGATGAAATGTCCCACGTGCTGAAGCTTTGCCTCTGACAGATAAAGGATCTGATTGGTCGCATCATAATAAAAGTCCCCAGAGCAGTGTGACAGTAGACTATCATTAGAGGAAGATGAAGCAGTCGGGATCGATTTGGCCATTAGCAGAAGTACACTGGGGAACGTGGGGCAGTTTGCAAGCAACTGCATCACCTGACAACCAAACAGAAAAATGGCAGAGTGCTGCGGTGAGAGGTTGTCCAGTGCAGTTGGGATGAGGTGCCCATCATAATTCCCCTTTGCAGAATTGTCTGCAGCTTCTAAAAGAGAGAAAAAAATATTTTAAGAGTTGCATTCACTAAATTTCATGTCTCTTTTTGAGATCTTTAGATTATGTTTCATTACCATTGTTAAAATTTTGTTTTGACTCATTAATGGTGAGGTTTTGCAAAGAATTCTGAATGTGCTGCAGGGTCTTGAATAGAGGCGATATGATGACAAGTTTGGACAGGTCATGATCACTTAATGAAGGAGCTGTGCTCTGTGGGTGGTCTGAACAACAGAGGAATAAGATTAGCACGATATCACAATGTTCTTGTAAATGTGACTGATTGCAACATGTAGCGATTTGCTCCTTACCTGGTTCGTGTGGAAGCGCTAACGTTTTGGTCGCATTCTGCAATGAAAACTGCGGACATTTGAATGAGGAATTTATTCTCTACTTATATGAATACGTGATACAAACAGAACTTATGCCACTGCACTACCTGCGTGTAACACATGTTAGCGTCACTGGGTTGCATGTATCCAGCTTGCGCCTCACACTCCCTGGCATCAGGATGGCCAGTATGACAGTACAGGGGACCAGACAAATCCTGGTTCTGCCAAGCGTCTCCTGTCAGCCTGCATAAGAGAGCTTCCACTGACCTGACAACAGCTCCCAGCAATGACATGCAGGCCTCAGCTTGAGCGATAGGGAAGTTCAGTTACATGAAAAAAAATAATAAAAAATTAATACAATGACATAAATTTCTGTCTCTCTCAAAACGCAACAAGAAAAAGCCAGCTAGCACACAACACAAAGCAGATATTGTCGTCTTTACATCTATACATCGTTACCATTCATGGGTGTGTCCAAACTTCTTCAGCAACAGCCATGACTCATCGTCATCATCATCATATATTTTTACCTTGTGTTTCTCTCTCCCCCACATCGCTGTTAGATGGTTCATCCTTCACTGCTTTATGAACTAATATCTCTTTAAGGAGACTCATTTTTTTATGATCCATATTCTCCAAGGCATTCTGAAAAAAAAGATAAAACAATTTTTCATAGCACTCGAGGGCAACAAAATAAAGGAAAATAACATTATTTATCTTTATATGAATGGGCACTTCCTGGATTCGAATGGCTTCTATTTGATGTGTTGGTTTGATGTTCCCAAACCAACAAAAGACAGATTAGTCTTTGTTACAACGTACAGTACAGAAGCAGAGAAAATGAAACAAAAAGAGTGATGATGTAATGAGGCAGATCCTTCTTGAACCATATTAATCTGTTTTAGGAGGCCTCCCACTCTACAGGATACATTGGCACGCAGCCATATTCAACCAGACTCTCAGCAAACGTTCCTATAAGTGCAATTATTGCTCAGATGTACTCCAGGCGTCTGCTGATTTCACTTCTCGAAAGTAATTTGACATTAATCATTTTATTAATTGTAATACCTCATCTATAGGCTCGAATATTCAAAGTGATATTTACTGTACAGAACACAAAATTGTTGTATGTACACGTAACTTGAATTACCCCATGGCTAGACACTATCTGCACTTCCACAATAGTAATCCATCTACCTTACAAGCCTTGCAATTGACCACATTTCTCTTTCCATACAAAGAGGAATCTGGCATCTGGTTCTGCTGCAGGTTTCTTCCTGTTAAAAGGGAGTTTTTCCTTTCCACTGTTGCCAAGTGCTTGCTCATAGGGTGTCGTTTTTGATTGTTGGGTTTACTCTGTAATTATTGTAGGGTCTTTACCTTACAATAAGAAGCGCCTTGAGGCGGCTATTTGTGGTGATTTGGCGCTGTATAAATAAAATTGAATTGAATTGAGTGGAACACCGTAAGTGGAAGGTCACCACTAGAAAATGTCCCATGTTTTCATGAACTCTGTTTCACTCCCTGATGAAAATGTTGGAGTTTTTTTAGGCAAAACACGACCATGCCGTGATGTTTTATTATCTGGTTGTACTTTGTTAATAATCCAGCTTCCAGCTAATCTAATTATTATTAATCACAATATCAAAACTCACCTTGAGTGATTCAGTGTGTTGGCAGATGTTTCTATAAAACTCCTGTGTGTCTTTGCGGTGTCGGGCCAGCTGTGAGGCTACATGGAGGTTCTGATCCTCTAGCTTGTCGTAAAGAGTCTTCACATTGAACTCCTCCAAATCGCAGAACCCCGACACACCTCCTAAGTGGGCCCGTTAAAATGTCAACAATAGGTAAGATAGAAAGTGGCTGAAAAAAATTGCAGAGGGGTCTCATGATGACATTTCTAAGATCTGAGGAGATAATCTTGTGAAGCATGACTGCACTTTGACATTATAAGCTCTGTTTGGCTCCATAATAATTCAGCAGAGTCGGTCCCGCTTTCTTTAGTGGTAACAGCACAAGTAATTACAGTATGATATAAGCCATTATTTTCTTTATCGTCAATCAAATGTGGAATAGGCTGTTAAGTGCTAGCTGGTCATGCGTGATGGGTTCATAATGGCTCGGCCAATAGACATTTAAGTGCCCAATCAAGCCGCATGAATAATGCAATAAGCATTAACTGAGAAGCATTACCATAAACTCCACTATCAGAGATTAGAAAGAAACAAGGCAAATGTACTGAAAAGCAGTGTCAGATTATAAAAAAGAGCTGCCAAAGTTTGTTTCGAGTGAGACTTGTTCTGGAAAACTTAAAGTGTTGTGTGGCTGCAGTAAGTCATAAAAGTAGAATTTGACTGCAGTTTAGACTTGCCTTTTCTATAAAAGTTTCATATACTCTGATGCTATATTTAATTGTATACAAACTAGTACTTCTTTAAGATCTAAGAGGGCAAAAAAAAAAAGTTTTCATCCACTTAGAGAGTTTGATGAAAGAACATAAAAAGTGGCTGTTAAACAGAGGGATTACCTCCCTTTGAGATAGCAGGCTCCTCAGCTTCTGCTCCTTCTCCTACACCTCTGTTACCAAGCAAGTCACCTTGGTTTGGGAGAACTAAGCTGAAACAAAAAGATTTTTTTTTCGCTTCACTGTTTAAATGTTTCATGTAATTTTCTAAACACAAAGTCAGCACTCCTGTCACACCAGCATACCTTTCTCTACCGCACGCACACTCCGCCGGACAGAAAGGCTCCCCGAGGCTGCGCCACTTTGGCTTTATCCTCCACTGGGAGACAAGCTTTGCTTTGCTAGGTCGCAGAACTAGTACTGTAGTGGTCAAAATAATGACCACGACCAAGAGCAGACTAAGGATCCCTGCACAAAGTCAGCATTGTGTCATTTTGATATACAGAAAACTAATTCATTACAATAATTCCCCTGCCAACAGTTAGTCAGCAAAACAAATACCCACCAGCAATCACTCCCCAGTCAGGCAGAAGGTTTAGTCTGTGTTTCTTGACAATCCCATGTTTGACCAATTGTTCTGGGGTCATGGGTTGAAACACAGCAGCAATGCGGTTACACTTTGTCCCCGCCTCACTGACTACCACTACCAAACTCCACTCAGGGACAACACTGTCCACAAACACATACTTCCCCGCGTCGGAAAAAACATGAGCAAACCTGACAACAGAAAGATGACAAGTCAAAGAGTTGCGACTACAAAATAGAATATAAAATGATGGATGCAGTGTGGACACTATGCTACCTCGAGTAGTTAAAGTTTGTCTGCTTCATGAGTATCTGCAGATGTCTAAAGGCGCCAAAGTCCCAGCTGGGGTTGCTATTAAACAGGTGGTCTTTTTGATAAACTGGAAAATGGCTAAGATGGCGGTCTTGGGGATTTAAAAGTTAGAAGCAGGATAACAATGTTAAGAAACAAATACATCTCGTGATAAAACCACAGTAAAAGTAAAGAAAATAAGTGGTACCAGTATGGTTGATGGTGAGATGAAAAATGAGCATGTCACCAGAGGAAAGACAGGCAATGGGGTTGGGGATTCGAGGCAAGACAGCCGCATCACGGCCATCGTCATCTTCTGTGTCTCTCCTAACTCTGGGTCTTGTGTTTAGGACTGCTGTTGGTTCTGAAAATACATAAGTGAGTCACAGTTTGCACATGTAGAGTTTCGTCAATCAATTAAAACCAAGAAATCTCCTGTCAACTGATATTAGATACAGAAAACAAATAGATTTTTTGTTTAAAAAAAAAAAGGAAAGTACATTCATCAACATGAGAGCTCTGGTCACCTGACAGAAACTGATTGATGATGTCGTTTTGGGTGGGAATCCAACCAAACACTCCTTCAGAATCAAACTGGACCAAATGTATTTTCCCAATATTCTGTGAATGGAAATCTGGGCCTAAAATATTTGTTATTCTCTGGAAATAAAAGGAAACAACACAAACTAGAATATTAAACAACAGCATGCTAACTGTGTGTTCTAAAACACATTCACACTAAATCATACTGTCCATGATTAGGTTATGCTACACCTTGGTTACATTAATAAAAATATCCTGCACTTGAGAAAAAGGATATTGATTTTGTTGTTTGTCTGGAATTGTAAACATATCTCCAAGTGGAACTACATCCGCTCACAAAATCACAGCATACATACTGTGCAAAAATCTTGAGCCACCTTATTTCTTCAAGAAATGTTAACTAGGTGCAGCAATTTATTGAAACATATGGAAACATGCGTGGAAATACAATATGAAGCTACTTTCAGATGCTCCCTTGTCACAAGGGGTCACCACCACAGGGAGTAGGTGCACAATTGAGCAGTTTTACACCAGATAACCTTCCTGATGCAACCATAAAGCACGAACATGTATCAGAAATAAAGTATACAAGACAAAAAAAAGTTTGTAGAATTCTAACTAGTTCAAAAGTCAGTATTTGGTATCACCACCTTTATTCGTTACACAGCCTGATCTGTGTTCCTGAAGTATTCTTCGGGAAAAGCTCTCCAGGCTTCTTAAAGGGCAAATGTTCAATGTTAAATGACTTAACAAGCAAATAAGCAAACATGCAGGTCTGGATTGAAAATTATTTAAAAAGCAGGCAATGTTCAAAGAAAAACTTCAGAAGATCTCAAAGAGCTTCAGAAAGCCTGAAGAACTATTGCTTAAGACCACTTTTAAAAAAAGTTAAAAGAAAGTCTGGCTCATTGGAAGCAAAATATACAGAAATAAGAGTTGGTGCAAGACTTTTGCACAGTACTGCATACATGATGAAACTGTTGGAAAATGAACTAACTTCTTATTTCATAACTTGGAATGACTAAATATTTTTTCTTTCATGGCGAGTGGAATTCATTATTTATAACTGTCGCTTCACCATATGCAGTGATATCACAAAATCTGCAGCTGCAACGGTTTTCTACATCCTGCTGAGACTGAAGCTGGCCGAAACCTTCTTAAATACCGTGCCAGGCTTCCCGCCTACTAATTGATGTAGCTAAACCCTACAGTCTGAGAAGTCTCTTGGCTGCATCAGTACAGTTCTAATGTTGTATGTGTTCTTATTTTTATCTGGCAGTAGCAGCCTTCGGATATCCTTCCTCTCATTCCTGCACACACTTAGAGTAACTGATCCCTAAGTATAAGCCAAATAGCTGGATTGGAAAACTGGATGTCCTCGCAAAGTGTAGCTGATCATCAGTTTGTCAGTGACCCCGTGAACCTTTCATCACCTTTGCCCAGACCGTGCTATGCCTTTCTTTGAGGCTAAGCAGCAGGTGTCCATCTGGCGAGAGCTGGGCAGAGAGCTGAGGCAGTCTGGAAAGGCAAGATGTACTGCAAAGCTCCTCCGCAGACACGTATCGCTCACACTGGCAGCTGAGGTGGAGATAAGGCGAGAGACAGGAAGGCAACATATCAGGCTAGATACCAGCTAGACATCCTCATTCACTTCCTTATTACATGTAGCTGTAGTAGTTTCTTTTAGATTAACAGTAAATCTGTGTTGACTTAGATGATTTTGTAAAGGAAGAAGGTGATAAGTGTGACTCACATGCCCATCTCCACATCCAGAGTTCCTCCATGTGGTCCACAGGTGATATTACAGGAGTGGAGAGATGGTGACACACACGTTCTGGATGCCGCCAAACGCACCTCTCCTGCGGCACACCGGCTGTTCACCTGAAAGTCAAACAAAAATCCTCAGACTTCACACACAAGGAATTTGCAATACATTGCATCAGTCATGATTGAACCTTCATTTACAGTTTGGTAGTATAGTCTTCTTCATATTTCCATATGTCAAAAAGAAAGTGGAAACTACAAAGTGGAAATTATGTCTTCAAATCTTGACAGCCTGTTTTTGACAAGTAGCGGAAAGCTGTTCATATGATTCTGGGACATTTCAACATCGGATGCTTGGAAGTTGGCTGCGGGTGAGACTATACAGTTGCTCAGGAACAAAAAAAAGAAATTAAGAAATGTTACAATTCAAAAACGCATCTATATTTTTAGTCAATAACACACATTATGGAGGAGAAGACAAAGTGATTAAACAAAATATTTTAAGTGTTATAACTGACCTCAGGTTGGCAGTCCAATTCGCTATCAGCAGTAGAGATTTTGAAATCCAGCTCGTTGTAGAAGATAAAGCCAGTTCTGCACAAACAGGAACCATCAGAATACTGGAAAGCACGGTTCTTACCAATGCAGGTACAAGAGGAAGAACCTGAGAAAGCAAGCGATACATGGCATGGCAGTTTGTGGTGCTGATATACAACTTCTAACTGTTATTTCCTGATCTAACCAGCTTGTGAGGTGGAGGAGCTCCCACAGGGGAAGCAGGCCTTCTGGGCAGGTATGTGGTTGAAGGTGTTAACTGGACACGGGTGACAGTCACCCATTTTCTCAGCACGAGTGAGGTTGCCGAAAGAGCCGGGTGGGCAGGATATTGGCTGGGCGGATCCCACGGGGCAGACATGGCCAAGAGGGCAAGTGTTTTTCTTGTAGTTGTCTGTACCTGTTGCATTAAATTTGTTAAGAAAGTTAAATTGGAAAAGGAAACTGCAAATAGTGTACACTCGAGATGATTTGAAATGATGAAAAAATCCTGTACTAATGTATATAAAATACCTGGGGGGCAGTAGAATCCTGGTGGACATGGAAGGCAATTCAGAATGGAAGATAGATGTGGACGATAGGTGCCCCCCTCACACACAATACAACAGCTGTTTTTGGAGCCTCTGAGCCCACTAATATTGGCAGGCATAAAACCTCCTTCACAAGACTTCATGGCAGAGCTGTTGGCTGGGCAGTAGTATGGAAATGGACAGCTGTGGGAGCATGGTAACAGGGTTATTTATAAGTAGAATCAGTCAAAACCCACTAAACCCATTCATCATTTCAACAGATAAGGCCTCTCGTTTTTTATATCACACTTAAGAGTTGACAATCGCTTCTATGCCAGATTTAGCTTGTTAGAGCTGTTGTGCACTCACAGTTGTTTGGTGCTGCTATAGGAATGCGATCCCTCGGGGCAAAAATAACCTTCTGGGCAGACTCGAGGTTCAGCAGTTTGAGGTCCACAATATGATCCAGCTCTGCACAGCCTCTCTGAAACTGCACCTAAATTATGAGCAAACGCTTGTTACATTTCCAGACATAGCAACACTGAAGCTATTATTTCAAACTGTGCTGACAAACCCACCAGTAGGACACTGATAGGAAGCCCGACAAGGAATCCCTTGTACATTGGGTTTTCCTGTAGCCTGGGGGTCTGGGCAGAAGGTTCCCCCAGCACAGAGTTCACATTGGCTGGGTGCAGCAGCTCCAGGAAGCTGCCTCATGGTGCCTGCAGGGCAAAGTATGGGGGGCCCAGTTCCACTGCACCAGAAGCCAGGTGGGCAGGGATATTTGGAGTAGTCTGTCAGCCCTAAAAAAAAAAATAGACAAAAAAAGAACTTATCATTTTATACTATGAGATTATACAGTATGAACCATGAAACTCTGTCTAAAATAGAAGGAAAGTTCTTTAATGCCCATTATTTTTAATAGCCCTTCATTTACACATACAAAGAATCAAAGAATGAAAAGGGACAGTAACCATCTGCTGTGCATTATCCACTAGTTAAAGCAACAATATTATTTAATTTTAACCATAAAACATTTGAGGGGAATAGAAGCAAGCTATTTATTTGAATTTTTTGTGCTCATTTATGGCTGTGGCCTTAGGTAAAGAGTTTAAAATTCAGTGCCCCCCACCCTATTTACTTCATTCTTATTTTAGACACAACTAGGATGATGTGCTTCATACTGTATACTGACATTAATGCAGTCTTAAAAGGAGGGAGCTTTGAGTTGCCTTTGGAAATGTGCATTGAAAACCAGCAGAGAAAAATGCTCTAAGATGTCTTTTAAAATGTATTACAGTGTACCATATAGTAGGAACAGGATATGCATGTAATCAGAATAACAGAACAGAACGGAAAAGGGGGCAGTTTTTATGGCGAGAAAAGGGAATCTCTTAAATTTATCGATTAAATTTGAGTTTACTTTTTTAAAGCATGTGCGTATCACACCTGTGCTGTTACAGTGTGAACCAGGGGGGCATGGCAGGCAGTCACCCTTGCTGTGTGCTCCAGGAGAAGCTCGATAAGTGCGGAGAGGACATGGCCTGGGAGCAGTCCCTCCACCAAAGTCACCACCAGGCAGACCGTCACAGTAGTGACCAGCAGGACACAGTTCAGCAACTGGGTCTCCTGCAAACAAACACAACAAAAAGTCGATTAGGAAGAATTCAGGTTTCTGATACTCAGAATATACTGGAATAACTTTTATACTACAAGAAGGCAGTTCTCTACTGATCATTTTAAAGCTCCTCAAGCAGGCACTCCTGCCTCTATATTCTTTTTCATTGATTCACAAAACACAGCTATCATCATTTAAAGGTACAGTGTATAAATTATTGCCACTAGATGTCAGTAGATTGCCCCTTACCCCTCCCAATTCAGTGCATCATCCTAGCTATGGTAGCCAATGTTGGACAAACATGTTTCAGTCAGCCAAGAGAGACCAAAAATATTATATATTACAATTTTGCTTTACCTTTCCCCATAATGACTGCAGCTGCAGTAATATCATTCAAGTGAGGGTACTTTAAAATGTTGTATTTTTATCCATAAAACTTCACTCAGTTCATACCAGATTTACACCAATACTGGGGTGGGCAGGGTGAGCAGTCCTGTAGGCTGACACCTCCTGGGGAGCTTCTGATGGTATTTGCAGGACACAACTGAGCCTGTTTTGTGCCTTCAGGACAATAAAAACCTAAAACAAAGGAAGCATTTGGTCTTTATTTAGCTAAACTAAACCTGGAGAGATCTGAGTCAAACAATCTGAGAACAAAAGGGTTCAAATTTTGAATGGTTGGTAGTTTGGTTTTACATTCTCAGTGTTTTTAATTATATAGTATTGCACCTGGTGGACATGGTCCAGCGCATTGCACACCCCACTGGCAATGGCTTAGGTTAGACAGTGGTCCCTGTGGGTTGAAATCTGCACTCCCAGAAACACAAATGTAGCCTGCAGCGCAAAAACCTTGAATCTTTCCAACCCTAGAAAACATACAGTTAGTTAATACATAAAACTAGAAGATGTACAGTACTCCATGGAGAATGAAACATATGCCTATGCACACATAATTAGTTTAGAAGAATCTAAAATATATGGTTAATCAACTTAATAGATAATAATCTCTTCCAGCTTGATGCTTCCACTCTTCCAATTTAATGTTTCCACTCACATACTCTAGCTTTATTATAATCATGCATCAGACAGTAATTTTGTTCTGGCAGTGAACTGTGGCTGGTGAACATGACATTCCTGAATTCTGCTAACAGTGATGGAATAACAGCATAAATGACTCATTACAATGTTTATATGTCCAATAAGCATGCTCATAAAAAGAAAATTGATTTCTAGGAGAGAAAGCTAGGCCCACAAATTCCCCTGCTGATTAAACTCCCTACAGAGATCTAAGAATGAGATGTACAACTCTGACCAGAAAATCCAAATCACAATACTGTATAAGATTGATTTAAGAAAACCTTAAAAACCCTTATAAATTCTGGAAACAGATAAAGTCACTGTCACGTTCCAGCTCCACTTCAGTCCTGCCTGAACATATTTTAATTAACTCTGTTGAAATTAAGAGTAAAGCTGATATCGTTGGGGATTTTAATGAACACCTTCTATCAGCTATTTCTGGTTTTAATGTAAATGTAGCAGGGTCTCAATGTTCTAATTTGAATTCTAAGCCTTTTCCATCTCGCACTTCCTTACCAAAGAACCCATTTGTCTTTGTCATTTCTTCTGTGGTGATCCACACCTGGAGCTGACAAATCTGAATCCCTATCTTCTAAAGCTTGCAGCTGACTTTATTACCGAGTCTATTACTCATATTTTTAATCGGAGTCTCCAGACTGACATCACCCGAATATCGGGAAAGCAGCCCATGTTCTCCCCTTACTAAAGGGTAACAACACTTCAGTTTTAAACAATTATCACCCTATATCCCCCCCATATCAAAAATCTGTACTTTTGCCAAGACTCTAGTAGTTGAAATAAACTACAAAGTACCATTGCCTTTGTGCTCCTGCGTCTGTGCTCCTCTGTTTGCCTCCCAGTGTTCTGGTGTCTGTTATCCTACCTTGTGTTAAGTCTGTCTGCTATGGTCAGTCACTTCCTGTTTTATTTTGTCAGTCTTGTTGTCATTGTGCTCTGTGTTTAGTTTTGCTTCCTGAGTCTCGTTGTTTCTGATGATCCCCTCGTTATCCTGCTGTGTATTTAAGTCCTGTGCTTTGTCTTACTTGTTGTTGTCTGTGTTTCCCTCTTGCTGTGTGCTAGTTTCCCTATGTTTAGTTTAGTTTAGCCCTCTTCCCAGACTTGAAGTTTTGTAGGTTGAGATTTTGTTTTGTTTTTTTGTTCATTCTGTATTCTAGCATCCTGCAATAAAGCACATAACATTAGCGACGATATGGTACTATGATGTTATGGCACAAATGATATCATTAATGCTTTGGACAGGAAGCTGTTCTGCCTTGTTTGCTGATATATCCAAGGCATTATATTCTGTTAGGCAGACTCAGTGATGGGGCTATAGGGTATATCACTGGGAAGAATATGTCTACAGCTGATGCACTGACATGGTATTAGTTGGTGCTACTCTGAATCATGTTTGTTTGATAGCATGTGGTTGTGTTCATTTGGGTATGTATTTGCCTATGCAGGGCCCATGGAGAGGGATTTTCAAGCTAGGCAAATTTACTCCCATGCAGTCCTCCCAACAGTGCATAGGTTGGTTGTGTGTGCGGAGGCTGAACACTGATTGGTGTTCAAGTGACTGCAATGGACACTCTTCATTGTTTTTAGCCTTTACATTCTATTCAGGTCTTTTTATGTAACAGCACAAGCCAGAGTAGGCCACAGGCTGCTTGTACCACATACTTTGAATCCAACCTCCATCTTGAAACAGACGCGCTCTGCAAGCAGACTGTCGGCCAATGCACTGCCAACAGACAAACATGCTGAGCCAGCTGGGCTGTGGAGGTGCTTCAAACTGCCTCTCAGCAACACCAAACAAAACCAAATTCATGTTGTTTTCCAGAAATCACTCCCAGATATTATCACTGAAAGATAATTCTGTCATGGAAATGACTGCATGGACACTTAACGAGAGTCACAGTGATTTCTGTGTCTGTCTGCGTGATGCCATCCACAGATTAAGGTTAAAGCTCTATCATGCAAAGAAGAAGCCATATGTGAAGATGATGCAGACAAGTCACTGTCTTCTCTGGGCCAAAGCTCATTTAAAATGGACTGAGGCAAATGGGAAAACCGTTCTGTGGTCGGACAAATCAAAATTTGAAATTCTTTTTGAAAAACATGGATGCTAAACCACATACCACATCTACTACAGCAGCATGGCTTCATAGTCGAAGAGTCTGGGTCTGGAACTGGCCTGCATGCAGTCCAGACCTTTCACCAATTGAAAACATTTGGCACATTATGAAGTAAAAAATATGACAAAGACGACCCAGGACTGTTGAACTTCAAGAATATCAGACTGGGGATGATATTCCTCTCCCAAAAAGCACAGCAACTGGTCTTGTCAGTTCCCAGGAGTTTACAGACTGTTGTTTAAAGAAGAGGGGATGGATACAGTCGCAAACATGAACCTGTTTTTTGTGAATAATGTGTAATAATGTGCATGGGCCTAATTGTATGTTTATATGCTTTGGTGTAATTATTGTAGGGTCTTTACCTTACAATAAAAAGCCCCCCGAACGCTGTATAAATAAAACTGAATTGAACTGAATTGTGTATACATTTGTGTAAGCTAGTACACTGTCTTGGGACATTTGTGCACTGAAGGTGTCTGCATGCACACAACTGTGTACCTGCAGAACTTCCCAGGAGGGCAGGGTAAACACTCTCCTTCTTCCTGCAAACCTCCCCGATCTGAAAGAGTATATGTCCCATTAGGGCAGGGCTGAGGTACCATTGTGCCTGGGAAAGAAAAAAAGAAGTTGCAGTCTTTACCGTAATGGCAATACGAAACAAAAGGCCATATATTTTAGCTTTCGGTGAAATAAAACTGAAGTCATTTTTTTGGTTATTTATCTCTTCTGTATTTTGAAAAATAAATTGTAGTAACATTCTTGTCAAAGGTTATTTAAGAAAGCTGTCATGTCAGTGAACATGTCAGCGAGCTATAAATAAAAATTTACATCTTTAATTGTCAAAAGTGCCCCTTCAGCATACCTGCAGGGCAGAATGAATGTGGCGGACAGGGTAGTGGATCTCCTACTATGGCCTCTTCGCAGTAGAATCCAGGCCGGCAGGGGATGCAGCTGTCTGATCCCTGGTTAGGCTGGTACTCTCCTGTGGGACAAGGCAAGGCCAGGGCGGATCCTTCCGGACAGTAGTGGCCCTTGGATAGAGTGAAAAAGATGACAGAACATCAGAGAGGTGACATTCAATTTAGCAGAACATTGATATTAAACAATATGGCACGAGCATCTATTAGTCATATCTGGAAAATACACAGCTCAAAAGAATTAGAAGTCCACATCAGTACAGATATCTAACATGATTTTTTCCCCATTGAGATCTGATTTGTTTTCAAAGTGTTCCCTTAATTTTTTTGAGCAGTGCATTAGGGAAGACACAGGGAGGCAGTTCAGTATGACCTTACTTTGGGACAGAGGAATGCATATGGAGTGGTTGAAGAGAAGTCAAAAGGGCAGTAAAAGCCAGAAGCACAAGGACCACTGGGGCTAGACAGACCATCTGTGGAGCAGTAGTGGCCAGCAGGACAGGCAGAGCAACTCTCTATGGACACTCCTCCTATGATGGGGGCACCACAGATAGAGTATAGTGATGCAGATTGGGGAAGCAGACAGCACAAGTTCAAATGCAGCAGCGCGAAACTGTCATTTCATGAGTGGAGTACCAGTGGAGTTACGAATGCTGCCAAGAGGGCATGGAAGTGGGGAGAGGCACCCTGCCGGACAGTAGTGGCCCACAGGACAAGGGCCATTCCTGGGGAGGTTTTCAGAGCTGTGAGGTGCTGGTTCCATAGCTCCACCTTGGCAGAAATAACCTTGCAAACACAGACCTGGACAAAAACCCAGTGCACCACACGTTTGGTACAGATGTCCACATTTTGCTAAAAAGAAGAAAGTTGTGTTGCAAAATATCTCCTTCACCTCGTGGTGTGGAGGCTCCGTATGAGCTACAGTACACACCGGACGGGCAAGGTGTGCAGATGGAGAGAGAGTCAGCGCCTGTGTGGTTGCTGAAAGTTCCCAAAGGGCAGGGCTGAGGCAGGGCTGTCCCAGCAGGACAGAAATAACCTGGAAGAAACCAATACAATACTGTTGTTATACCTGAATGCTTAAAATATTTAATTTGGGACTGATTCAACGTTAATTTTCAGTGTCCTCACCGGATGGGCAGGCAGAGGGCTCTGTAGTGGCTGACGATGGACACATGGTTCCTTTGGGGCATATTAAGCAACGGGCTCCTCCCGGGGCAGGGCTGTAAGTGCCAGGCTCGCAGGCCTCCTCGTGCGCTGAGCCAACAGGACAGCTGTGGCCAGCAGGACAGAGGTAGCCATGGGAACCATCAGATGGAGTGGGACTGGAGCTGCTTCCCAAGCACACGTACCTGTAGGCATAAACAGAGGAAACAAACTTCATATAGATTTTGCCACAAGCTGCCACCAGCAAATCTGAACAGTCTGTCAGTTCATGCCACAAATTTCAAAATGTTTGTGTGTGTGTATGTGTGTGTGTGTGTGTGTGTGTGTGTGTGTGTGTGTGTGTGTGTGTGTGTGTTACGATAGGGCAGCGGGGGCTCATGGTCTGTA
>VOQJ01042202.1:0-16198 GCA_015052665.1 Apistogramma diplotaenia | reverse complement strand
GTGTGTGTGTGTGTGTGTGTGTTACAATAAGGCAGAGCAAGCTCATAGCCCATAAAGTCTGGCTTAATGAGCTACATACAGTACGTCTAAGTAAGGTTAAGTGTCCAAACTTTTGACTGGTTCTGTAACTCGGGTTATGGTGACTGAATCGAACTGCATTAACATAACTCATCTGACACACTGACTCTGGCTCGGTTTATTCAGGGCATTACCTAATTAATATACTTACAAATGAAACAATTTTTTAAAAAATATCACACTACATTAATGTGTGTGTATTTTAATAAAGACGTTACTGTTGCAGTTACACTTTGAATTTTACACTTGAATTTAAAAGTAGAAGCCCTAATTAGCTAGCAGCAGAACAGATGGTAAAAATATTTTAATTGTGTTGTGTTTTTATTCTCCTCCACTATATCCACTATATCCAGTCTTATTTACATTATAATACAGTACTTGAAGAGAAAGAAACCGAACCCTTGGCAGACACTGAAGTGATTTTAAAGATATTGAAAGGACATTTAAAGAAAAATAAAGTAGCAATCCACTCTCAGAAAGAGCAGCGTTGAAATTGAAAAGTAGAAGTGTAATAATAGTGTTTACCCAGCCTGACACGGAAGAGCTCGTGAAAGCTCTGCTATTGCGGGACTGTCACAAAACAGTCCGGGGGGGCAGGGTGCACATTCATCAACTCCCTTCAGTCCTTGAGCGATAGAAAGAGAACCAACAGGACAGGGGAGTGGATAGCCAGTGCCAGCAGGGCAGTACCGGCCAGATGGACAAAGATGGCTTCCAGTAGAATTGCCCTGAGAAAAGTAAGAAATATTTTGAAATTAAATATGAGAACATAGACTTTTTTTTTTGAAGGGGCCCATTAGGAATATTATCCTAGTGGCAAGGGCCTACTGGCCACAGAGGACAAAAAGCACCTGATAGTCAGTAGAGTTTGGACTGGTTGATCCAGCAGGACAGTAGTATCCTGCCTCACAGGGACCTGTGGGCTGGGACAGGCCGGACTGAGAGCAAAACATTCCTGCAGGAAACATCAACAAAATAAAGTAAATAATTAGAAGCATAATAAATGCTCATATAATGGTTAAGATGATGCAGAACGTTTTGGTTTTTTTTTCTGTACCAGCAGGACAGGCGAGGCAGGCATCGGGACTAGAGGCTCCAAGCTGGCGCTGTACGGTGCCAGGTGGACAAGGGAACTCTAGTCCTAGCATCACACCTGCAGGGCAGTAGTGGCCAACGGGACACAGTGCAGGCTGGACTGTACCTTCACCTGAGCCACATCAAGAAAAACACAAAAACAAACACATTATATCTAATGAGGCTCAATAAAATTAGCAAATTTATGCTGTGCAGTTTTAAAGGCCTAAAGACAGAGTTGCATCAGTAATAAAATCAATTCGATGACACAGTGAAATCAGTGGTCAGTTAGTTATATAGAAATACAGAGACTTCTGTTAGGTTCTTCAGTGCACCTCATAATTACAAAGCCCACTTTAATTATTAAAACCATGCACATCCCAGAATGACTGTAATGAACCACTGGAGAACGCAAGTGAATTTGTTGCTTTCCTAAAAAAAGAAAGGCTTATAAATATTTTGATAGCAAGTTGCCCCTTACAAAAACAAACGCGGGAGAAAATAAATTGTATTTATTTCCCAAATGGATTCCTCTCGGGATCATTTCTGATCTCGCTCTCTTTGCTGCAGATAAATTCACGTTACCCACCTGTACAGTAGTATCCAGGGGTACACATGGTGCAGTTGTGCTGATGCGTGTTGCCTGTTTGAGAGCTAAACGTTCCTGCGGGACAAGGCACTGGAGCTGGTGTTCCCCTGGGGCAAAAGAAACCAGCGGGACACACGGCCTGATCTGCTCTGCTGGAGCCCCAGTCACAATAAAACCCTGCCGAGCAATCACCTAACAAACAAGAAATGAAAAGGAAAACATTATATGCAGAAACATATATTGTTCAGTTAAAATATATTTTTAAACAAGAAACTGTTGATTTATAATATTACGTTTTAAATTTAAATGAGTCCTCCCTCCCGCTTAGAATAAGAAAGACCAGATCATTGAGAAGAATAAGCCAGTTTTAACTGTGCGGATCATTTTATTGGCAATAACAAAATCAAAACACACCTACTTTCATCTCATTCTATTATCCAAAGATCTACCTGCTCTGAGACCTTGCTGGCAGAAAATCCCAGGCGGACAGAGAGATCCAGTTCTGTTGTCAGTCGGGTTTGGCACTTTGGCACCCATCAGACAAAAAAACCCAGGAGCACATGATCCCGAAGGCTCAATCAGACCTTCGGAGCCGCAGAACTGACCTGCCGGGCATACTAAGCACTGACCTGCAAACACAGAGACTGACAGCTTTCACTTCATCCTAACAGCAAAACAAGCCACAGTATGTAACAGATTAAACAGCATTATAATTACATGATGGAAAAATCAATGTGTAAACAAAATGTAGCTTGTTTGTAAAAAATCATATTTGGAACACCTTCTAATATTTATATAATATCTTATTTGTTTACATGGATTTTCTTTCTATTCATATTACTTCATTGCTAATGTGTTTTACATATTCTATATTATATGTTATATGTCTCTCTTTCTTGCAAAGGTTCCAGGATTTCACCTGCACTGGTGAGACCCTGCACAGGGTTGTAGCTGCCTTTGGGGCATGGGAGTGGTTGATTGTGCGGATTCTCCTCCCTTGGACAGAAATAGCCAGCTGGGCAGGGCAGAGGGGTGGAAACTCCGGCAGAGCTCCCTCTAGTGGGACTGGGACTCAGAGGCTGGCAGTGAAACCCAGGGGGACAGGGACTGCATTCTTTCTGTCCCGGTAAATCCTGGAACCAGCCTGGCAAAGACAATAAGGACAGTAAGGATATCTTCAGAAATGTCAGTTTTGTAGATTAACATTTAGCTTACCAAGAGGGCATGGTTTGCAGTCATGTTTGCTTTTTCCTCCAGTCTTGTTCTGGTAAAAGCCAGCTGGGCAGGGTGAGGGGACGCTGCTGCCCTCTGCACAGTAGTGGCCTGCTGGACAAACACTTCCTGATACACTTGACATTGGAGTAGGAGACTGCGATCCGTCTAAGCAATAGAAACCTAGCAGCAGAAGCATTTCAGTGATATTTTTACTGAGCAAACGTATTCATGCCGAGCAGCGTAATCAATCACCTGACACAAAAACGACCATTACTTTTTACCTGGCAAGCAGGGTCCAGACACTGCAGAAAGGCCAGACTCTGAACAGTAAAATCCAGGACTGCAGCTACGACACACAGAATCATCCACAAGCCCAATCTGCTCACTGAAAGCAGATCATTTTACTGAAGGTGGATCATGTTCTTAAAGCTTAAAGCATTCAAATATTACTAATAGCTACACAGAAGTCCAATATTGGACTATTTGTGCAGTTTTTACATTTCAGATCATTCGATTTTTACAGAAGGACTCACGGATGTTCACCTGAATGTTCCTTTCGGGCATGGTTTTGGTACAGATGTCCCCGCAGGGCAAAAGAACCCAGGCGGGCATGGGAACCCTGTCACATTATCTAATGGTGAAGGTTCAGCGGCTCCCTCAGTGCAAACAAACCCTGCAGCACATTGCCCAGTGGGAGAGGTCCTCCCTGGAAGCAAATACAATGTAAGCTTTTTGCCACCCTTATAGCAAAGCAGAGAAGCTTTTGGTTTTTACAAGCAGTACATCAAGAAATTTACACAGCAGCCACCTGCAAAAAAAATAAAATAAAAAAAGATGAGGTCAGAGAAATGTACCAGCTCCTTTGCAGTACATCCCGGGGTCACAGAGGGAGCACTGCCATTCCTCAACCAGTCCCGACATGTTTCCGTAGGTCCCTGATGGACAGGGATGCTGAAATGCTGATCCACCGGGACAGTAAAATCCGCTCTCACATGGAAGCGGAATTGCCGTTCCTGACAAGCAGATAGAGAAATCAAATAGGAACCTTTATTATGATTTCTTAGAAAACTCGCCTCAGTTTAAAGGTCACGTCTTGGGCTCCAGCAGCTAAAAGCTTTGTCGTTCCATCAACTTTACCTTGCTCTTTACAATAGAAACCAGCAGGACATGTCTCGCAGCCGCCTTGGCCTTGTCTGAACTGGTAGGTGCCAAGAAAGCAGGCTGTCTGTCTGGCACTCCCCTGAGGAAACCATTAGAATTGTTTTAATAGATGTTATATGTCAAGTATAACATATATCATCAGTTGCAATCACAGTGCAACAATATCGCTGGCGACAGTCACAGCACAGGGACTCGGGATGAAACACCAACTTGCTATAGTAATGCACTTGTCATGAAAAAATAATGCAGCTGAGAAGGAAGGGTTATGTAAAGACATCGCATGCAATATTCAGTGATGACTGACAGTAGCTTGAAGCCTGACACTGCATGGCTGACCTTCTCACAGTAATGACCGACTGAGCAGACATGTTGCTGTGGTCTTTCAGAGATCTGTCCCTCGGGACAGTAGTAGCCTTCTGCACAGGGGCCACTTGGCTCAGCGATTCCTCGCTGGTGACAGTAGTGACCTGGAGGACACACCTGGCAAGCCTCAACACCGGCCCCACCGAGAGAACCTGGTTGATAATGTGCACGTTGTGGTTAAACTCTTTGTCTAGCAGCAATGGTAATACGTTCACGTGCGTGTGTGATAAATAAAGAAATCTGAATTTTAATAAAGCAAAAAACATAAAATGATTACAAAGACAAAACTGTTCTGCACACTTATAAAAAAAAATTAGCCTACCACTTTGTAATTAAAGCCTTAAGTACATTACAATGTTATTTTAATGCAAAGTATATCCCAGCTCCCTCATCAGTTTCTAATTCTTAACCGCACAAAGGAGCTACAGCATATAATAATAGGATTCTAGTTGTCTGCCGCGAGACAAGAATACAATTACACGATTAAGCCACTTTGTGACTGCAATTATTCATAAACGCCCGAGGGGGGGGCAAACGCTTCAATGGAACATTTCATATTTCCCCCACATCACTGAGCTGCAAAGGTATACACCAATTTAAACAAGGACGGCAGTGGAGCAAAGGTTTGATTTTTCTCATTTTTAGTATTTTGATTGAAAACGCATTCATCATCAATTCATGACTTGGGACAAGCCGGGGCTAACTGATTTGGCTTCAGTTGTTTGTGAAGGAAGAGAAAACACTTGCTTCCCTTTTGTTAATTAAACCAATAAATATTCATAAAATAATAATAAGAAAACAATACAGTCATTAAATTAATTTACCAATTACAGCCTTATTGCAAAACAGCAACATCTCACTTTTTATAGTTCCTAGAGGGCAGGGCAGAGGAAGAGGGGCTCCAAGGGGACAGTAGTGTCCTGTGGGGCAAGGGTTGGCATGGGGTTCTGAAGAGCCTCTGGGGCAGTAATATCCAGCTGCACAGGGCCCTGCCGCTGCATCTAGACCAGTCTGGTTGCAGTAAGAACCAGGCTCGCAGGAGTGAGGGTAAGCAGAGCCAACGGGACAATAGAAACCTGAAAAAGAAATTGTTGCCGAAATTATTCTACTTCACCAAGAGAAAGTATCTAACGGACTGCCTGTAAGTGCTGCCTCTGGGGAGAGAGGATTGTCTCAAACTTTTCTATCCGCACACTTTTATTTTCTGCTTCGTCTGTTTCGCATAACTCCCCCCACAGATTTTCCCTTTACATTTGAAGGAGTTTTATTACTTGCAAATCTGTTCTTTTGTGCTCCTATATCAACTGTTACTTCAGCGTTCCCTTTACGCGCCTCGCCACCCAGCCATCTGCAGCTCTTTATCACCCACTGTCAGCAAGTGCATACTGAAAGACACTGACTGGGTTTCTATATACAGTATTATAAAGTTATGATTTGATTCCATTTAAATAGAACAAAATGCTCCCTGCTGTTGCTTTGAGCTGGAGAATCTGAATCCTCTAAGAGTGATATTTATATGCTTTTCATACTGACTCTCATGTTTTTTTTATTAATGCATAAATGTGACACTAGCCATTAAAGACTTAGAACTAGGCTTTCATTCTTCAAACCACCTTAAAGCCATTTAACACTTCAGCCATAATTTTATGACCAAGTGTATAAACAAAACCACGATTATGTGAGATTCAAGCTGGAGTACACCACACACACACACACTGCACCAATCAAATGGAATAAGTCGTATGCCTTGCCACTTTCAATAAACTGCACTGTCATGTCACGAGCAAGGAAAATAACGTGTGCGTCTGAATGGATGAACAAAGTATCACATTGAGTGCACAAGTTCACTGTCAGGATTTACCCACCCCTGGGGCATTTATCTCCTCTGTAGGTGGAACACGCATAATGTGGCCTCTCGAGACTTGGCGGTGAGTCAGTCACAGTACGATCGAAATCCTCCCGTGACACTGCTGCCACTTTGATCCAGCTAGCGTCTCCCCCTGTAACACAACGTGACAGATAAAGCATGAAAAATAGTCAAGTTAAAATCTTTGTCTAACAGACAAAGAGGAGCCTCTTTTCCTCCCCGCCCCCCTCCCTCCCCCATTGACCATTAAACAGTTTTGTCAGGGAAACAATGTAGCATTGGGGGGACAGTGATTAATTGCAGAATACTTAAGGTCAATCTGAAAAGCCACTGCCTTGCGAACATTTATCACTACTTCTAAAACCCCCTGCACTGTGGTAGAGCAGTTCGAGGAAAGTGATGTACTGCCCTTTTAAATCAAGCATATGTTGTGTTTATAAACGGGAGAAAACTTTTTTTTTTTTTTCAGAATTACCAGAGTTGTTAAAGCAGGACAGGTTCTGCATCCAGAAGCTGATGTTTGTCCTTATGGTATAACCTTGTAGTATTTTAAGAAGGCAGCTGGACAAAGATGAGTTGGCTTGAGGTGTGGGACTATCTGTACCTCCAGAACAGAAAAACCCTGCGAAACACAGACCTGACACAGAGAGGAATTGGAAAAGGGTCTGAAACATCTGCTTATGAGACCTGAAAACAATGTGATATGGGCAGAAATTCAGTAGATAAGACTAATGGGAGGTGTATAACGCCTGAATCTGCACTTGAGGCAAAGCTGAATTGTGAGATGTTGTGGGTATTATTAATTTTGCCATAACTGCAACCTATTCAAAGCCAACCTATAAGAGTCTCATGTCTGGTTCAATTCCCCACCTGTTGGCTGTGAGGCTCCAGGACTGTGGCAGTATTTCCCTGGGGGACAAGGCCGACACTGAGAGAGAGAGAAAGCTCCGAGCTCGGGTAAGAAGCTGCCAACAGGACAGGGTGTGGGAGACCCACTTCCCTGAGGGCAGAAGTGTCCCATGGGACAAACATCTCCATAAGGCTGGGAGACAGGAGAAGGCTCGGTGCATCCCAGGGAACAAAAATGCCCTGTAGTAAACAATGTGGTCGGACATCTCACAGAGGACGCTGAAACATTTACAATTTAAAACACTGTCGAAAAAGTGTGTTACTCAGTGGAGGGCACAGCTTAATACAGAGCACAGATACAGTAAAGATAAAGAAACTCCAATCGCTCTGTTATCTGACATAAATTCCCAAGCTGTCAGACCTGGGCTGCAGGGTCCAGACGGCTCTGTCAGAGCGCTGCTGTTACAAAAGAACCCAGATGGGCAGGGGGAGCAGTCACTCAGGGACGTCCTGCCAGCTGATGGATTGACGTGGCCGATTGGACAGGGAGATGGCACAGACGAACCTTTCAGACAAAAGAAACCTGGACAAGGTAGCATGTGTCGTTTTATAATAAACATCAGTTCATCTATTTGTTTCTGTTTAGCAGGTTATAGTTTTTTAAATATGTGGCAATTTTAAATTACCGGGTGGACATCTGTGACAAGTGGGATGCCCAGATGAGGACTGAAATGTGCCGGGGCTGCACCCAGTCGGCTCTGCGCTACCATGTGGGCATGCATAGCCAGGTGGGCACTGGTGACCTGCCAAGCAGATAAAGAAAAAAAACTGAACTGTCATTGTTTACAATAAAAACAAAATTAAAAAGAGAGAAAAAAACCCAGAAAATTACAGTACTGCCATGACACATCCTCTTAATTTCCTTTATGTGCCACTTAGCATGAAAGTAAGCACATCTGGTATATTCTGGCCCAGTGTCCATGGAAACAAAGCAACAAAAAGACAGTGGCTCTTAGCAGTGTTATTGCTGTACAAAAATCCTGTGGGAGGAAAGGAGAGGAGAAAGTAGGCTCAGCAGCAGGTGGCTTGTCTTGACAGACATGAGCATGTGGCTATTTATAGGTTCAGCCCCATTTCATGCTCAAATTAGCAAAACATCTTCACAATAAAAGGCAAAGAGGCAACAAAAGGTGTCTAGGTGTGTGTGTGTAATATAACAAGAGAAGAATGGTTTGTGTGAGGCATAAATGTGTCTCCGGTATCGTTAGAGCGTGGTTTATAGATTAATATTACAGAATTGAGACTTGAAGTAGAGTATTACAGTTAAAATGACAGACACCACAGTGTCAGTGGATTCCGGTTAAATGTCAAATTCAAATGTCAAACAAAAAAAACACGCTGGTTATTCTAGTTATGGCAACATATCTCAAAGCAACCGCACAGAGAAAAAGCAAATAAAATGACAAGTTGAAACTAAAGAAAAGAGATAAAGTTGCCCATTGAGCAAGATGCATTCACTATATGTAATTGCATACTATATGAAAGTGCAAAGACCACTGTTAAACCTGAGCTGACCCACACTGATGCGTACTCTACCTGGCTGATGTCCAGATGCTGATCCTGCAGGACAGAACCACCCGGGGGGACAGAGGAGGTCAGCAGAAGTCTGAGCCCACGAAGGGCAGTAAAAGCCTGGGTAACAAGCATCGCAGTCTGCCTCAGACTCAGCCGCAGACCTCCCTGAGAAGGTGCCTAAATCCAGGAGATAAATGATCAAGTACATAGACACAGACAAAGACAAAGACAAGGGAACAGCTTGAAATATCGTGATTTTTTTTTTTACACCACAGTAGAAAAATGACAGTAGCAGGCTCCATTAATTCACCTTATTAAGCAGTTACCTGCTCATTATGACAGTTTTATTGGGCTGCTGTTGAGTTTTACAACCTTCTTTAAAGTTCTGGATAAATAAGCCATTATACTTTAACTGAGTGCTTCATGAACTGTATACTACCTTTGGAGACAGTGTAATAAAAAAGGAGTATTTGCAGACTGCTAAGGATGAGCACATTCATGACAGAGCTTTATTGCAAAGCTTTCACGAGACGAGAAATTATTTTTTTATTTTCAGAGCTGTCTTTTGACATGTTTTTTTTTTACCTGGAGGACATGGGCTAGGCTTTGCGCTCCCTCTGGGACAAAAGTAGCCTTCGGGACATACATCTCCATGGAACTGACCCGGGGTTGAATCACCAGAAAGTGGGGATGGAGATAGGATATCTCCTGTAACTGAGACAATGGACCTTTATTGGATGTCATTACTCATTATGTAAGTGAATGACCTAAAAAGGCCAGAGCCACTTTCTGCAATCTTAGGAAGAAAAATAATAAGAGATGTAGTGGGGACTAGTAAATGTTCTGTGAAGACCTTCTCAGCTGTGCTGAGTCAAAGGCCATGAAAATGTTAAATGAAAAAAACAAAGTGCACAGAAAGAAAATTGTGCGCAGGCAAGTATTTTTCAAGCTCTTCCAGATGACCTTAGTTTTTTTTTTTGCACTTCAAATACCATTACTAAAATAACTAGTTTTGCATATTTTATGCATTTATTAACACTATGTAAAGGACAAGAAGAAGAAAAAAACCTGTTACCCGTGGTATTACCCCAAGGCGTGGCAGTTCTGGATCCTTCCTTGCAGTAGAAGCCAGGGTTGCAAAGCCCCGATGGGGAGGACAGACCAGCCTTGGCACAGTAGTAGCCAGGCAAACAAGGCTGACATGCTTCCAAAGAAACTGCTCCTGGCAAACCAAAAAACCATTATTATTATATTATTTTGAAGGGGAAGACTCAATAGAAAACATGGGATAAATTTAAAGAAAGTTAAACATTTCCATGTCGCCTATTAATTGTTTTAAGTACACTCAACACAGTCAGTAACTTAAGCTACTGTAAGTTAGTGTTATGTTCCAGTGTCAAGAGCAGTATTGCATGTCACCTTCCATTGAGCCGAAAGTGCCTGCAGGGCAGGGAACCATGTAGTCAGCACCCTGTGGGCAGTAGGACCCTGCGGTACAGCGGCCCCCTGTTGGGCCCTCCTCTGGTTGGGCAGAAACAGAACCTTGGATACAAAGGTAACTGTGTGCAGACAGATGACGACGATAGAGGTAATTGCAGTGGGTATGTGGGATTAAAGAAGTAACAGATAACAGAAGGACACACAGGAAGAGACGGGGCGTAAGGAGATTTAATTAAAATATAGGGAAAGAGCATTTCTTTCATAATCTGGCTGTATGCATGATGAAGTGCATGTTTAGCTTCCCTGTGTTTACCCAGCAGAGCAGACCCCAGTTGGAGCAGCCAGTCCAGAGGAGCTGCAGTATTTCCCTGGAGGGCAGAGCTCACAGTCGGACTTATTGGATAACCCCATCTGCTTGCTAAAGGTGCCAGCTGGGCATGGGAATGCTACACCATCCTGCGTTGCTGTAGATAAATATGGATAATAACTACAGATTGCCCTCGAATACACATCACAGAACAGTTTCTAAAGACCCTTCTTATCTTGCTCGTGCTCTATAATGGTCATTTACATAATTAGAAAGCCATTTAGCATTTGCATGAGGGTATGCAGAAAGCAAGAGCTACAATATATCTTTATTTTATTACACAAACAGCTAATCTTGTACATTTCTCATGAATGTGTTACAATAGTAATACTATCTTTACCTACCTGGTGGGCAGTAATGTCCTTTAGGACACAGCATGGGAGTGTGAATCCCAGACACATGTCCAGTGTCAGCATCCACTGTATCTGCACAGTAAAATCCTGCTGGACAGTGAACACAATCTGCCTGTAAAGGAGTAAATAATGCAGCGTTTTCCACACAGTATAAACACAAAGTGATGACTACACTATTATCAGCAGATATTAAAACTCAATGCCAGTGTTGGAGCTAAAATATATATCAAACAAAGATGTTTTGTTGCTGGATTTTTGGTTTGCAAACACATTAGATTAAAGTTATAAATGGATTTGCATGTCGTTGAGTGACATTAGGATTTGAGCCCAAAGCCAAACATGACTTGATGGAGAAACCCTTGTTGCCAAGAAGAGCAGTGAGACATTTCTTGTAGTTGCTCACTGGGTTTCAGGAGGGATTTTGGCCCACTCCTTTTTACAGAAACAATCTAAATCCTTCAGGTTCCTTGGCTGCCGCTTGGCAACTTCTCTCACTGTAAATTATATATTATGTGAACCTTGCCTCTGGAACCGCTGGACATATGAAAACATATGCAGCTATTCATCTTCATGTTCCTCACCTGTCCTGGTAAATTTTGGTAGGTCCCCGGCAAGCAGGGCATCTGTCTATGGGAACCAGGTGGGCACTTGTTTCCAGGTGAGCATTCTATTGAGTCATGGTTGCTGTTTTTTCCACCTGGACAGTAAAAGCCAGCTGGGCAGATATGAGAAGGGAAAGAGAGCCCTCTGGTGTCACACATGAATCCTGAAAATACAAGCAACACTGTTAAGCAGTTATAGACATGATATGATGGCATCATCACTCTATAATCCAAGGAATGCAAGTGGAGCTTCTTAAAAATGTAATACAGACAGAATCTGCTGAGTGAATTCCAACCTGGTGGACAATGAAGGCAGTCGGTGAGATGACTGTTTCTGGTTTGGTTGCTGTAATGCCCTACTGGACAGGGGGCTGGTGCCAAGGAGCCCTGGGCACAGTAATGACCTTTAGGGCATCTGCCACCTGTGACCCCACCATCCTCCGGTGTGGATGACCAGGCCCCAGAGATACAGTAGTATCCTGCACCACACTTGCCTGATGGAACGCCTTTCCCAGGAGATCCACAGAAGAAGCCTGGTGTAAGAGAAAGAGGAAGAAAGAATATCCACTGTATTTTGTGAAATACTGTATACGTACCCGATATTTTTTCTCCCTGACATTTTTAATAATAGCTACTTATTGATGTTGACTAATTTTACACCATGAGTCAACTACTTAACCTTTAGCACACTGACAACTAATTGCAGTAAATGATGTGTGACCTGGAGGGCAGGGAAGGCAGTCCCGGGGTTTTGCCATCTGAGTGTGGGGATTGATCGTTCCAACTGGACACGGGTACTGGTGCTTGGCCCCGGTCCCAGACGGACAGTAATGGCCCACAGGACACTCATAACTCTCTGACAGAGAGCCGTTACTTCTGCCAGGACAATAAAAACTATCCAGACAAAATGTAGAAAGATTATTTAAACTTGGGGCAATAAATTAAATGTGCTATGGGTTTATATGTACATTCAAAACAAGGAGGAAAATCGCTCACGCATGCACAGTAAACATAAAATAAATACACTCTATGAAGAGTTAACAGTTCTTGGTTAATATTTGTCTGTTAAAATGTGTATCTGTTTACAGTTTCAAACGACTGTGCGAGGCTGATGTGCGAGTTTACCCCTGAGGACAGGCGCTGCAGCTGGCTTGGCCATCTTCTGTGCTGATGGTTCCCGAGGGGCAGTGCTGAGGAGCCGCAGAGCCCTCCGAGCAGTAATAACCTGGTTGTGTGAAGACAAGAGTCATGAAATAGATGCACACTGAAGCACAAACTAAGACACGCGGAACCCACAGGAGAGAGACTTCGATTTCCAGTGTCATTCGAGTAGCTGCTTATGTGTAGCCCTATTATAATGAAAGTGTTTTGCTTACCTTTTCACCTCTGTAGGTGAATTTTAAAAGTCCCAATCTTTTCATACTTCCAGCAGTGTTAACTGCCTGACTAAATCATCCGCACATATTATTATTATTTTTTTAATCTGTCCTGGTATATTATCACATCATTTTGTTCTCTGTGATAAGGTACAGGTGCAAGGGGATCTGACCAACCTTTCGGGCACTGACCAACCTTTCGGGCACTGCCCTCCGCGGCTGTCTCTCAAAGGAGGGTCAGGACGCTCTGCACCCCCGGAGCAGAAGAAACCTTGCCAGCATTTTCCTGAAGGTGTTGAGAGCCCCGCAGCTTCGCAGTAGTAACCAGGGAGACATGGCTGACAGTCCTCCTGAGAATAATAATAATAATAATAAAAAAAAGAGCAAGAAGAAAAGGGGAAGAGAAACGATAAGAAAAAAGTTGCTGTATATCGAACAACACATTGACTGGCTGTCACAGTGAATGGCAGATAACGCCTGTGTATGCAGTTTTTTTTCGGTTGCTAAGATGCATTTCGACACTTGTCTCAAAATTGGAAACACCAAACCGAATCGAAAGCGTTTAAATCCACACAATCACACAAAAGCACTACTCAACATTCATTAATCACTACAGCAACAAAAAACTGAAAGCAGCGTTCAAGACACACGAGTCAAATTGTTTCAATACATTGTTGTTATCAGCCTTCACTTCACCATTGCTGGCTGTGGGCTCTGAACAGGCTTTTATCACTTTCATTTCATCTTTGCTGTAGCTGTGTTTAGCTTCAACCTTCAGTAGTTATGTCTGAATCACTGTGGGGGGAAAAGTATTTAGTAATGTTTTTAAAATTTTCAATTTGATGAAATGAGATCCAATTGTGTCTAAATGGGTGAAAACTGTTTAAAGTTTTGCCAAAAGAGTGACTGATTCAATAAATTGTATTCACAGAAATTGGTTCAGAGAATGGGAGTCAGTGAGGAGGCTTCAGCCAACAGGAGATGGATGAGCTGAAGGGTCACGTGCATCTCTCAGGTCCTTTATTATGGGCACGACTTTCACATACTGTTCACCTGCTGTAGAGAGTTCTGCCTGTTCTCCTTTTGTCCTCTGCTTGTTTTTCCTATGGACACATGGCACACCATGATAAGATGTGTCATGTTTTCTGCTAATAGCTCTTTAGAAATCACCATGTTGGTGCAAAAATACTATTTTATGTCTGTCAAACGGCCTCTCTCTTTGTCATTTTTCATCGATTTCATAAAGCAATGGGGACAAATTATGTGTTTTGTGACAGGCTGCTAGTAACAAAGTGCCTAAAGATACAATCTAAAATTGGTCCTTTGCTAAGTTGTCTGCTATGTGTAGACACAGCACTCATTAATGTCTTGAGTTAGATGATTCATAGGTCAGCAGTTTAACAAAACATTAAAAAAAAATTCTCTGAAAATGGTCAGGTACAAGGAGTGTGTGGAATATGTGTGAAAAATGCCCGAAGAAAAACTTTGAAAGTCCTTCAGAAAGCCTGGAAAACTCTTGCTGAAGACAGCTTTTAAAACATTACAAGAACGTCTGGCTCCTTTGGAAGCAAAACATACAGAAATGTGGGGTGAATGCAGACTTTTTTACAGCATTTGCACATACTCAGTTCCATTCGAAAGTTTTGACAAGAAAGGCTTAATCATTTTTAAGACAGCTTTTGAGAATAATACTGAGTTAAAGCTACCTCTGAGACTAATTTGGTGAGGTTAGAAAATGTTCCTTGTGGACACGGCAGAGGATCAGCAGTGGCCTGGGGACAGTAATGGCCAGTAGGACACGGCCCTCCTTCTCCTGATGAGAGACAGAGCATCAAAATGTTTCGCCACATATGAGTAGAACAAAACCAGAATGTCATTTGCTGTATTGGAGTTCTAAAGATGCACGTGTACCTGGAGCCTGTGGGAAAGGCTGTGGAGAGATGTTCCCGTATGAACAGTAATATCCTTTCTGACACGGCCCACTGACAGCGGTGCCATTTCTGGAAGAGCAGTAATGGCCAGCGTCACACTGCCTGCACTGTGAGATGGTTGCGTAGCCGGGCTCAGGACCATAAGTTCCCTCTGGACAGCTTCTCAAGTCAAATCCAGTTCCTTCAGGGCAGTAAAAGCCTGATACAAAAAAAGGGAAATTTAAAAATGCATTGTGTCGGATGAAAAAATATCTTATTGTATTTTGTTTTGAACAGAAACTGTTAGAAAATAATCGAATTAATCCAAAATAACAAATCACAAACCTGCAGGACACAGATACAGAGAGCCAGACACACAATACCAGCCTGCCAGACAAGGTTCACACTGAGTAGCATGTGTAACAGTCATATATGTCCCTGGTTCACAGGGCACAGGTTGAACAGTTCCCTCTGGGCAGTAGTAACCCTCAGGACAGGGTCCCCCTGTAATCTCATCAGTAGGAATAGATGTGACAGCTCCCTCTACACAGTAATACCTGCATAAGGAATAGGACAGCATGAAAATTATGGGAAAAAAAATCTTGTGTGTATTATTTGCTATTTTTTGAAAGCTTTCACGATGAGTTGGCTTGTAGGAACTTTTCCATGCAGTTATTTATTTAATCATCAGAGTCTGGTGTACCCCGCGCGACAGGTCCCACTGGGTTTTGTAAGGCCAGCAGAGTCACAATAAAATCCCCCCAGACACAGCGTGCAGTCCGCCTGGCTACGCAGACCTGAGTTGTTTGACCAGCTTCCTTTGGGGCAAGCTTCAGGATCGGTGGTGCCTGTAAAGACGACACAAAAGCAGATTTCGACTCAAAGAAACAAAAGACTCGTAGAAAAACTGTAATAAAAGAGTATTTATTAAATGCGGCAAAAAATAAAAAATACTGTGAATACTGTAATCAAACCTCAGCTTCAACTAAATAAGTGGCATATACTCATTGCTGGGTCCAGAGCTACGGAACTTGGCACAAGTTGGAATTTACCCTACAGCTGCATTTTTAAGACAGGTGTCAGTGCCTCTAATTAAAGAGTACAAGTGTAGAAATTAATTTAATGAAAACTGTACCAAAAGTTGCAAGAAAAATGTTGTCAGAACTTCCTGTAGGGCTCTAAATGCTAATTAGTGTGAATAAAACATTGCAGCCATAAACTATAACAGAGTAGAATGTTAAAAGCCTCACACAGTATAAATTTGGTTACATTAGCTTAAAAAGCAAGCTGCATCAGCATAGTGTTACAAAAAAAAAAAAAAAAGTGGGGTGCCTTTGAACTTGCAAAATTATAAATAAAGTAAAGGCACGTGGCAAACA